>OU896713.1:44384956-44479774 GCA_918026855.4 Phaedon cochleariae | reverse complement strand
TATTAAGTATTTTCTCCGAAATTCTAGAAAAAATTCTCAAAAAAAGAATTGTAGATTGTATCAATAAAAAATATGGATTCGATTTGAACCAATTCGGATTTCAAGAAAACAGTGGTACACAATCAGCAGTGCTACAAGTAATCAACTTCATTCAGGACAGACTTGACAAAGGAAATAATATAGTAGCGATTTTCATGGATCTAAAAGAGGCTATTGATACAGTTGACCACAATACACTCCTGAAAAACCTTGCTTCAATGGGAATCAGAGGAATTGAACACGATCTCTAGAAATCATATCTTGAAAATAGAAGTATTATAACTAAAATTAATAACTGTGAGTCTAAGATACTATATTTAAACAAAGGGGTTTCTCATGGATCAGTGTTGGGTCCAATTCTTCATCTATTATACATTCAAAATATTGAAAAAATGATTTTGATAGGAAACTATACCATATATGCAGACGATACAGTGCTTCAATATGAGAATAAAAACCCAGTAGTTCTAGAACATATCATGAATGAGGACTTGAGAAAAATTGAGAAATGGCTTTATTGCAATCTCCTTCCTCTTAATTCGAATAAGACTCAATATATAATTTTTCGTCAAAATAATAAACAAAATATTGATCTGAATATTGGAATAAAAAATGAACGTTTGAAACAAACTGCCCATACCAGATACCTTGGTATTCGGATTGATGAGAAATCAACATGGGAAAAGCATACTGACATCCTCATAGGAAAAGTATCCCATTATTGGTGCTTTAGGAAGATGTTCTAAACTTAGTACATATACATCAAATATTATCCTCTATTCACATATACTTGGTCGAATTAACTATCTCATAAATATTTGGGGATCTTGTTTCAAAAATAATTTCAACAAAATTTCTGTTCTATATAAAAAGACATTGAAAGTATTATTTCGTCTTCCATATGATACTCCAAGGAATCAACTGTATAAGGAAACAAACACATTTTGTTTGAAAGAGGACTTTTCAATCAATACTCTCAAAATTTCCTATTATATCATCAACAAAAAGCTTGAATCAAATTCTATATTGATCAGGAATTCCGAAATTCATGATCATCACACTAGACAATATAACTTGTTTCATTTTGAAGCTGCAAATTCTATACTTGGGCAAAAAAAGTTTACACATGAGGCTATTTCGAAATTCAATAAATTGACCAGATGATATCAAAAACAGCCAAAATATTACGCAATTCAAAAATGAAGTGAAGAAATATATTTATATGCAAAGAAATGATCAAAGCTGAAAGACTATGAATTTCTTTTTTTTCACTGTTTTTATTTTTCCTCTTCTTGTTCACTATAATATGACTGTTATTTTGAGATATCTTAATGATATGTAAGTTTTGTTCACTATTTGTAATTTCGATTATACAACAGTCGATAATGATCTTATACCGGGAATTACTGTCTGATCATTCATGTCATTCCTACAAGAAAACTAATTATACTTTACATATTATTTGTATGAAATTTATCAATGAAGAAGAAAGTGTTATGCAATAACTGAAATAAATAAATGAATGAATAAATAAATATAAAAAAGTACATAAGCTGCTGTGATTTTGTATTATTACTGCAAGAAAACTTGACAACGAGAATAGGCGAGTGGACTATTTTTTTTAATTTCTCTAATAGAATCATTACTCAAATTCCTTCCAATTACACATTTTTCAAGAATGTTTCGGTCGATTTTTGGGTGCCTAAATCATCAATAATGCCACGGTAATTCTTAAACGGCTAGAAAAACTCCTCCAGAAAAAACTGACGCCCCGATTTCGTAAGTAGGGGCAGACCATAGCACAATTGCCATGTGTTGAAATGCGATTGGGAATTTCAGAAATATTATTTATTCAATCAGCAGTGAAAATCAAATCGTCCCGAAATGTTCACTCATACTTTGTAACTAAGTGCTTATAATGAATGTATGTGAATTATAATTATACAGGGTGTTCCATAATTAGAGTGCAATATTCCACCAGGAGAAAAAAAGACCAGAAATAAGAAAAGAAGTTCCCATGAACATAGGTCAAATAACGTTTCATAAGCGAGCTACATCCCCCTAAAGGTGGTACCCTAAAGATGGTTTTTATATCTTCGAAACTGTTGATAGCAGGATCATGAAATCTACCAATCTTTTCATGACTAACAATATGCGATAATGATTATTTCAAGATGTCATCTAGAAGTAGGTCAAACTGTTGGGGTGGGGGGTTAAATCACCCCAACTTCTTTAGGTGCGGTTTTTTCGTAATTTTAGCAAGAAATTATAAAACTTCAAAGCCTTTTGCACGATAAAGTTTTCTTAGTTCAACTTCCGTAAGAAGCACCGTTCTCCATTAATATCGATTTGAAAATTACTTCACATGTCATAAAAAAATTAAAATTCATGAAGAAATCAGAAAAATCAAACATTTTTTTATAGGACATGAAACACGGCCACAAGGTTCGTGCAAAAATAATCAAGACAGGTGGAAAATTCATGAAATAAGTGACAGAAGGTTTGTAAATTTATTTATTTTATGAAAAAATACTAAATTATTTATCCAAGCGACTCTTTTTCACCTATGTAATTGTTCAAATTGGCTTTGTTTGTTTGTTAAATTCATAGTCGGGTCCGACGACTTATAGCTTGGGAAGCACGCAGAATTTTTTAAATTGGTTCTCCCGCGTGTCTACTTCAGTCAGAGGCCCTTAATTTTGGCGCTGTTCGGACAGACTCCTGGGACCTGTCTGGGTTGTGATTTACTTCACCTGCTTCTATAAACTCAGTTCATCAGAAGACCTAGGTAGCAACAGTGGAGACAGTGGAGATAATCTGTCACCTGTCTTGATTATTTTTTCCCAAACATAGTGCCCATAGTAGTTTTTTTTCATGGCCTACGCTCAATTTTTAAATTTTTATAATTTCATTATGAATTTTTATGACATGTGAGGTAATTTTCGAATCGAATTTACTAGAGAACGGTGCTTCCCATCGAAGTTGAACAAGTGGAACCTTTTGGTACAAATGGCTTCAAAGTTTCAAAATTTCGTGCTGAAGTTGCAAAAAAAACGCACTCGAAAGAGTTGGGGTGATTATACCCCCCACCCCCACAGTTTGACCCATTTCTGGATGGAATTTTGAAATTATTATTATCGCATATTATTAGACATAAAAAGTTTGGCTGACTTGCGAAATTCAAAGATACTGCCATCAACAGTTTCGAAGATATAAAATAAGAACCATTTTCAGGGTACCACCTTTAGGAGGGTGTAGCTCGCTTATGAGTCATTTTTCGACCTATGTTCATAGGAACTTTTTTCTTGTTTTTGATCGTTGAATCTGCTGGTGGAGTATTGCACGCTGATTATGGGACACCTTGTATCAACTCATACTAGAGGACATTTGAATCGGTGAACGTGACGACACGGCGCACGACTTGTGAGCGTGGTCTTGTCAGTTCTCAGCATTCAGGACAATGTTGTCAAGTCTCCAACATTTACATGATATTTTGTTACGGTGAATAAGAAATATATGGACATGCTGGTTGATCGAAAAAGTCATGAATGAACTATAATATCATGGGTTCCTCTTATTATGTTGTATTCAAAGACAGGACTCTAACATCTTTTTGATAGCTTGATTATAATTGGTGACTTGACAACCTTGCTTCATGAGTGGAAATAACAGACTATCTGAACGATAACGAAACAGCATAAAAACTGACGTCACAATCTATTCGACATATCGCCAAAGTGCGGCCATGAAGGTTCGTTTGAAATGATCTCTGAAATTCAACAATTTCGAACAACGCATTAAAAACATAAGAAAAGCGTGAAAACTGCTGCAAAAATGAATTTAGCTCTCTCACAACACAGTGGAGTAATCGAATGCCAATAATTCATTATCAGTCCACTCGTCCATTGTGAACGAATCTTTGATGGCGTTTATGTCAATCTTTTCAAATCTTGCGTTGTCAGAATAGGATCTAATCTGTGGAAATGTCGCGATTTGGAATGAGGAAATTGTTAATTCCGTCAACCATCAATCACCTTCGTATTCAATTAATTGTTTTTCCGAATCACAGTCAAGCTTTTGTTGAGTCATAATAAACTTGACATTTATAATTCGAATTCAAACGGACTCGTAATTTTCTCGAAGGCAATTTGAAATGTCAATTTGACTTCGACAACAAGAAGCTTTCGTGTGAAGATAATCATTGAAATCCAACTTGATTTGCTACATACAATGAATTTTTGAATCTCTTGGAGCGCACGGAAGAGCATCCCTGTAAGGTTCGAAGAACATTGTGCGAAACTATGGAGGGTAACAAGAAGGATGTATCTGGGGTAAGGGTGTCTGTACGAAATATTCTGTGATTCGCTAATATACAACTATTGCCATCTTTCAATTCAAGGAAAAGGTATTATAAACTCAAGATGTGAAAAGGAAGCAACAGTCAGTTTTCTGTGATATCCATGAAAACTGAAATTGTTCTTCAACCACAGTAGGGAGTTTATGTGACTATCACACACCACCGCCGCCGCAGTGACGTCAGCAACCTTGGATGTGGGTGATCTGGAGCGTGTGACGACGTGACCTTCCAAGAGCTCTGGAAATACCTGCTGCTGTTCGCATCGACCACCAAATCACAAATTGAATGTTCGTGATAATTTGATATATGTATACAGGGTGTAACAAATTCGTGGCTAAGCATGTATATCCTGGTAACTTCAAGAGATACAGAGTAGTAGTGGGGCGAAGTTGTACAATTTCATGCTCAATGAAATGCTGCTCCAAAATCAGAAAGATTTCACTCATTTCCGGAGATATCGGGAAAAAGAGGAAAATATGCAAAGTCGTTTCAATGCATTACTCATTTCCTATGGAAATATTTCGAAATAAATGCCACTTCATCGAAAAACTTTTCCTCCTCTACAAATTGACATTGTCTAATTGGAAATCCAACGTTTCTTCCTCGAGCAGTCATCATCAACTTTATTTTTTCAATCAGGGACCCAGATTTTCCATTGAGTTTCTTGATAGTTTATGTCCTGCTTGATATGATGGAGTATCAAATCAATTCATAAAATTTTCACTTCAGTGGAAGAATTGTTTCAAAAAGAGATAGAGATATTCATCTCTTACGCTGACACAGCGCTTTCGGTATTAATTTGTCTTCGTCCAACACATTATTCAGTGCGAAGTATCTCTTAGATAATTGAATTGCTCTTATTCAAACCATAAATGAAAATCAAACAATTTTTCATTGTTCACTGAACAAATGATATTCGACGTGAAAAAAATCCAAACATTGAGTTTCCTTGCATAGTAAATGCTCAAAAATATTTACGTTTGCGGTTGAGCATTAATTCTCTTCTTCTGAAACCGCCACTTGATTCTTTCTCTAGGGTGCCCTAAAGAACACCGTTTACAAAAACGGCTCCATTGTCTTCATACAAGAACTGCGTCAGCAAATAATCGTTTTCGATCTTTACGAAGGCGATCTGTTGAAAGGTATGTGAGAAAAGTTTCAGAAAAAGCAAATGAATGCTTCAACGTCAAACGAAAATATATTTTAGCATTTACTTTGGAAGTAACCTTGATGTTCGTTATTTTTTGTATATTAATTGAATTGTGTATTCATGATTGATGAATATTATTTTATTGAATGATAATCAATTGCTTGATCATCAATTTTGAATTCGTATTACCAATGATTACATTCAGATAGATAGATAGATAGATATATTTATTTCTCAGAATCGGAAGAACAGCGGTATCAATATTACATTATAATTTAACAAATGTTATTTCCGATTATCTAGCGTAAAGCATCGAGAAAGTCGAGCACGGTACATAAATAGGTAGTAAATTTCATGTGATATCTAATTCTAAATTGTGAGAGAAGTATTCGTCTAAATGATAATAAACATTCTCATGCAAAATTATTTTCAACCTTGCTTTGAATCGCAAATTATTTAAAGATTTCAAACTGGAGGGTAAGTGGTTATAGACTTTGATTCCTGAATACAGTGGTCCATTCCTGGATCTGTTGTAGTTATAATTTGGCAAAATATAATCTTGATTTCTAGTTGGATATGTATGTTTGTTTGATGGTCGTGTCAGTGTTGCTCGCTTTTTGTGTATTAACACACTTATTTTAAATATATAGGTGTTCGTTAGGGTAAATATCTTGTGGTCTCTGAAAAGGATTCTGCAAGAGTCTCTATAATTTAAACCAAATAATACTCGAATGGCTTTCTTTTGTATTACAAACACCTCTGCTGCGTATATAGATGTACCCCAAAATTCTATACCATATTGCATGATACTGTGAAAATAAGCAAAGTTCACTAATTTTGTGGTCGAGAGGTTGGTATTTCTCTTAATGGTACGTAAAGCAAAAATTGACCTACTCAATTTAGACTGAAGTGCAGAGGAATGTTCCAGCCAGTTAAACTTGCAATCTATGTTTATTCCTAGGAATCTAGTTGAATTCACAGAATCAATAGAGTTTTGATCGAGGTGAATAGAGATATCATCCATATCTTTGTAATAGTATATTATTCGATTTAGAATAGTTGAGAGACAATTTATTAGCTAGAAACCAGTCTGATACTCCCTCCATTATCCCTACTGACGAAGTAGTGAGCTGGTCCGAATTTTTTCCCGTAACTAGTATACTAGTGTCATCAGCAAACAGTGTGAAGGTAACTGTAGGAAAGTTACAAACAATGTCATTCACATAGATCAGAAATAGTGTAGGGCCCAACACTGAACCTTGTGGCACTCCTGCCTGTATATGAGTATATTCTGAATCTTGATATGATACGTTTCCTGATATTTCATATTTCACTCTGACACACATCATTCGCCGTGATAGATATGATTTGAACCAATCTTTAGCAAGACCTCTGATTCCATAGTAGTCTAGTTTATTTAGAAGTATATTATGACTAACGCAATCAAATGCCTTAGATAGATCGCAAAATATTCCAAGAGGATACTGTTTTGATTCTAAAATTTCATTAATTTTTTCTATCATTTGAAAAGTAGCATCCGTAGTATTCATGTTTTTCCTGAATCCGAATTGTGAATGTGTGAGAATTTTTTGTGTGCTTAGATATGATGTTATTCTTTTGTTGACAATCCATTCCAGTAATTTTGAAAAATTTGAAAGCAGTGAGATGCCGCGGTAATTATTTGTATCTGTCTTATCTCCTTTTTTGAAGAGCGGGATGATGATAGATTTTTTGTATGAATCCGGAAATATACCAGTTGAGATTGACAGGTTGAACAAACAGGCAAGTGGTCTCTTTAGAGCATCACTATGTCTTTTTATCAGTGTCATTGGTATGTTGTCTAGTCCAGTGGAATACTTAGGTTTTTGAGCAGTTATACTCTCTAGAATGTCGCTCTCAATTAGCGGAGAGAAAAAGAATGAGTTTATATTATTGAAATGAAAATTGTGCAGGTATTCCTTACTAGAAGAACGACTATTAGTATTGGGGGTAGCTTTCTGACTTATCTGCTTGAACTGATCTTTGAATTCTTCTGCGATTTCTGTAGGTTCTATTAACAAATCCCCATATTCATTTCTCAAACTGATATTTTCAATTTTTTTCTGTTTTCCGGTGAAATACGATACCATATTCCAAGTGGATTTTATTTTATCTGAAGATTGTTCTATTTGTTTTTCATAACTCAGGTTTTTTGATGTTTTTATGATTTTATTTAGAATGAGAGAAATTCAATTATGTAGGAAGTACTTGACACTAAGAAAGACAAATTGATACCAGAATCGCTGTATTAGACAAATATGAGTATCTCTATGATTTTTATGAAAAATTGGTTACATTGAAGTTAACATTCCAATTAATGTTTTGATACACCACCATATCAAGGAGATTGGAAACTATCGAAAATTGAAATGAAAAATATAAGGTGCGTTTTGTTGTGCCATAACTCAATCCGGTTCTTGGCATTGTACACGTTTTGTTGTGCATTCAAACCCATTCCCATTCCCATTCCTATTCCTTCGCATGAGAAGGTTTGAAAGTTGGAATGACGAATGATAATGTGACACGTGACATTAAGAATATTTATTGACAATAACAAACTGAAAACTCCATCTTCAATAATCTTTCAAAGTAGGATAATTAGATACAAAAAAATGAATCGAGAACCTCTGAACGGGGAAGTTATTAAAACTGATGATGGGCAATATATTCGGTACAATGCGCAAAGTAAGTTGTGAATATTTTTTTGCAGCCTTCGGAATTTATTGCTCAGCTTATTGAACAATTTATTTTTCAGTAGGGTGTTACGAACTTCTGGAGCTCCAATCTACATTACAGCCGAGATCACAGCCTCCTGACAGTGGTACTAATGAAGTTGAGATAATGGATAATGATATCTCTTCAGGAGATATCTCTTCTGTAGAGGATATCTCTGCAGAGGATACATCGGTTACAGATATGTTTCCAAAAAGAAGATTGTGGGATCTGACCACAACTCTGCTTATGTTGGACGAATGTACAACCCATAAAAAGGAACTAGCAGACCCAAAAATGAGAAATACTGCAGTCTACAAAAAGATTTCCATGAAAATGAAAGAACATGGATACAACTTCACACCAGAGCAAATACAGAACAGAATGAAAACATTAATCAGCAAATACAAAGAAATTAGAGATCACAATGCTGGAAGTGGTAATTCTTTCAAGGATTGGGAGTATTATGAACTGATGGAGAATTATATGGGGAGAGCTCCAAATATAACCCCAGTAGCTTCATGCTCTAGTTTAGGCAATAATATAATAAATGCCATAAATGCAAAGAAAATCATATAAGAAAAAAACTGTGACACTGATAAAATCTCCAGTTCTACAGTACCTTCACTACAGTCGAGCAGTAAATCTAATGTTATGGTTGATAGAAGTGCTGGAAGTAGTGAAACTCAAAAAAAAGCTAAACGTTTCCGTTCTAGTCCAAGAGTAGAGATGCTAGCATTTCTCAAAGAATATAAAGAGGATGTTAGAAGGAGGGAACTTGAACGCATGAGAATAATGAAAGATCAGCATCAAGAAACCAAGGAAATGGTCTCCGAACTGATTTCAATACTCAGAAAATCCAAAGAAAAAGAGTGAAATTAAATACCTACAATGCATTCAATGTATATTTCGTTTTCCTTTTTTGCTTATTCTGGACATGTTGTAATGTCATAAAATTTATAGAATAATGTTAGTTAATTTCCAGTACAAATTATGATAAGAGGAAATAATTTATTTTTGTTATTATGTGGATAATGAAATGCCATTAGTTTTTCGATTTGAGGTTTTATTTTAGTGGGGTACCTTCTAGCCACTAAACGAATGCGTTCGCAGGGCAGCACTCCAGAAGCGGCGGCGAAAAAGCCCCGTACAATGGAGGGCCCCAAAGAACACAAAAAGACGTTTGCAGCTGCAGCGCAGGGAGTCAAGGTGGGCATAATCCACCTGGACCACCCGGATGCTCAGTTGTCAAACGACCAGCTCCGCCTGCTACAGCGAGCCGTTATGGCCACTGTAGACAAACTACCGGATGATGGTCCCCAAGTCCGGTTCCAGAGCTGCACTATTCGGCCTGGATTACTCCTTCTCACCTGCGCTGACGAGGTGACGGCCCAGTGGCTGGAGGAAGTGCTATGCTCCCTTCAGCCGTGGGAAGGCGCCAAGTTGAAGCTGGTGAAGAAGGATGATATACCTAAACCCCACATCTGCGTGGCCTTCATCCCAGATGATGAAGGGCTGCCCAGACTGACGGGGGAGCAGGTGACGAATCGTCTACGTAAGATGAACCATACACTGCGTACCCAGGAGTGGACTATACTACACAGGGAAAGCGCAGGTATGGGACAGACGTGGACATTCTCAATGGACGATGGATCCATTAAGGAATTGGAGCGGCTACACTTCCGCCCACACTTCGGTTTTGGACAGGTGCAATTCCGGTTCAAGAACTCGAAGAAAGATCCGGCATCGACAGCGGGGCCGGAGTCCTCGAGCAGAATCGCGAGACCCAAAAAGGGGGACAAATCCAACTTGGAGGGGACTGCGGGCTCGGGGACTTCGGCCAAAGCTGCCGAAAAAACCAAAACGGCCTTTACAGGCAAGGGGAAAAAACCCCTTCGAGGTAAGGCGCCGAAAAAACGAGGTGGACCGGGACCTGAGGCAAGAGGGGTAAGTAATCCTCCTTGCCCTCCCTCCTCGTAGGGAAGATGGCTACCCACATCTCGTTCCTTCAGGCGAATATCCAACATGCCAAAGCGGCCTCTTTCGTCCTTGGCAGGAGGTTCGCCTGTCAAAAACTTGATGTGGCATTGATCCAGGAACCCTGGATTTCCAACACAGGCCGGATTAGCGGCCTGGGAAACTGCTCTGGTAAGTTGATTGCATGCACTACAGGTGGCAAACCTAGGGCTTGTATACTTATCCGGAATAACATCAACTACTTTATGTTAACAGGTTTCTGCACCCCCGATGTGGTTGCAGCTCAGCTCTCGGCCCCGGTGGGGGACAGCAGCATAGACGTAGTAGTCTGCTCTGCATACTTCCCGGGCGACCTGAGGGAACATCCTCCTCCAGCAGCAGTGCGAGAGCTAATCGCCTTCTGCAAGAGGAAAAACAGGCAACTGATCATTGGATGTGATGCAAATGCCCACCATTTGGACTGGGGAAGTAGCAACATCAATGAAAGAGGTGAGTACCTATATAACTATATAATAGGTGAAGGGCTAGTCGTAAATAACGTAGGCTCGGAGCCAACTTTCGTGAACAGAATTCGCGGAGAGGTTTTAGACTTAACAATCAGTACACAATTTATGAGTACGAAGATCGTTAATTGGCAAGTATCTACGGAGCCCTCATGTTCAGATCATAGACATATAAGATTTGATGTGAGAACAGGACACCGACCAATAGTACAATTTCGTGATCCTAAGTGCACAGACTGGAATGGGTACTGTGAATCTCTCCAGAAGCACCTTGATCCCAGAATCAGTACTATCAAAAATAGTGCCGAAATCGAAATGGCGAATGAGCGTATAGCAACCGCAATTCTAACGGCCTATCAGGACAACTGCCCACTAAAGGAGAAGAAAGACCACAGAGGTACACCCTGATGGAGCAAGAGCCTGGACAAAAAAAGGCAAGAAGTTCGACGTCTCTTCAATCGAGCTAAAGATGCAGGGTGCTGGGACACTTACCGCACATCTCTAACGGCTTATAACAAAGAAATAAGGAAAGCCAAAAGAGACTCTTGGAGGAGATTCTGTCAGAGTATATCAGATGTACCTGCCAGCATGAGAATTCACAAGGCTCTCGCCAGAGATCCGACCCAAGAGATCGGCTCGATAAAACGACCGGATGGCTCTTTTACGGACTCTGGTAGGCAAACGTTAGAGGTTCTTCTACAGACTCACTTTCCCGGCAGCCTGCTCCTGGAGGACCGTCAGCAGATTCCACTTCCAATGGGATCGATAATACGACCAAAAAAGGAGGACTGGAAGAATGCCTCAATGGTGGTCACCCCAGAGTCAGTGGAATGGGCGGTGAATTGTTTCTCCCCATTCAAGTCTCCGGGAGAGGACGGAGTTTTTCCTGCCCTCTTACAAAAGGGCAGAGAAGTTTTACTACCTCTCCTGGTTAAATTAATAGAGCGAGTTTGGCGTGGAGCTACATTCCGTTAGGCTGGTCAACAGCGAGGGTTGTGTATATACACAAATCGGGTACGGCGAATCATTCCCTACCCAAATCCTTCCGACCGATCAGCCTTACCTCGTTCCTATTGAAAACTCTAGAAAGAATTCTAGACAGGCATATTAGAGAGGGGAATCTAAGGGAGCATCCCCTAAATCCCCATCAATATGCCTACCAAACAGGCAAATCAACGGATTTAGCACTGAACAATCTTGTAGGAAAGATCAGCCATTCCTTAGATCATAAGGAAATTGCGCTGGCAGCCTTCCTAGACATAGAAGGAGCGTTCAATAACGCCCTACCACAATCACTCTACATGGCAATGCAAGGTAGAGGAATCAGCAGGCAAATATGCAACTGGATCAAAACCATGATTGGAAATCGGTACGTCATATCATCACTGCATGGAGGGTCGATCAGGTTTAGAGCGGCAAAAGGTTGTCCACAGGGCGGGGTACTTTCCCCCCTTATGTGGTCATTTTTGGTTGACTCTCTGCTGAGCGATCTCTCCATGCAGGGGGTGGATTTCCAATGCTATGCAGATGATCTCGTCCTAATAGTAAGAGGGAAATTTGAAGCGACGATCTCAAACGGCCTACAAGAAGCCCTCAATACTGTGTACAGGTGGTGCGAGAGGGAGCAGATGTCTGTGAACCCCCGGAAAACTGTAATTATCCCTTTTACCAAAAGGCAAAAGCTAGATAAGCTTCGTCAGCCTGTCCTATATGAAGAGAGCATTCCGTTTGCGACGGAGGTGAAATATCTAGGGGTCACCCTAGATAAAAGACTCACCTGGAACGCCCATATGGCAAAAACTATTAACAAAGCCAGATTTTCCCTCTGGAACCTCAGAAGGGTATGCGGCAAATCATGGGGAATGAACCCCAAACAGATTTACTGGATTTACCAAACAATGGTAAAACCAATGGTCACGTATGGCTCGGTAGTCTGGTGGACCAAAGGTCTGCAGGGAACAGCCAGGGCAAAGCTTGCTGGTCTCCAGCGGCTGGCGTGCCTGGCCATTACAGGGGCGATGTCCTCTACTCCAACGGCAGCGATGGAAAACCTCCTGAACCTCACTCCCCTCCACATTGCCTTGGAGAGGGAAGCCAGGATGGTTTCCTACTGTTTCCTGTCATTGGAAAATCAAATTAGAGGGGGGCGAATGCTGGACCACTCCGGGATACTGTGTGAAACAAAAAATCACCAAACTCTAGGAATGGTTTCCGACATGTTGGCCACTCAGACACACGTGAAAAAGTCTTTCAAAGTCCTCTTCCCGAAGAGAGACGAATGGGCAAGCGGATCAGTCCGATTCCCAGAGACCGAACACGTAATGTACACAGATGGTTCGAAAACCCCTCGTGGAGTGGGAGCCGGTGTGTTCAGCAGAAAACCGAAGACGGAAATTTCCGTCAATCTCAGCAAATATGCTACAATCTTTCAGGCGGAGGTATTCGCAATTGAATTGTGTGCTAGAGAGTTGTCGAATAAACCTCTAGTAAACAAAAATATCAGTATTGTATCAGACGGTCAGGCTGCTCTTAAAGCACTGATCTCCAGCAAGATAAATTCCAAGCTTGTATGGAGCTGCATTGAATCCCTAGAAAGCCTGGGTGCTAACAACAGAGTCACTTTGCTGTGGGTGCCTGGACACCAGGGGGTGGAGGGTAACGAGAAAGCCGACATCCTCGCCAAACAGGGAACCGAATCTGTGTTCATAGGACCAGAACCATATTTTGGGGTCACCGCAAGTGCGGCGAAAACAACTATCTCGGGCTGGGCGGAGGGAAAAACACTTACGTACTGGTCCGAATTACCAGGATTAACCCATTCGAAGGCGTTCCTGCCTAAACCATCGGAAAAAATAACCAGGCAGATCCTAGAATGGAGCAGGGGTAACCTGCGAATTCTGACTGGACTGCTTACGGGACACTGTCGTCTAAGATACCACCTGGGAAGGATGGGTCTGAACCAACAAACGGACTGTCGGTTCTGTTGTGTGGAAGACGAAACGGCTGAACACATATTATGCTCATGCTCTAGCTTAGAAAGACTAAGGTTCGACACTTTTGGCTTTACCAACCTAGAACCTATCGATTTCAGACAAATCTCACCCAATTCAACCATTGTGGATTGTACGGTGAACTGTAACCTCTAGGGGTGAGCCACAATAGACCCATCTGGGGTCGCAGTGGAGGGGAGGTGTTCGCCCCACTCACATGGAACCTAACCTAACCTAACCTAGTGGGGTACCTACTGGGGAACAATAATATACATATAGAAAAGTATAATATACAGCATATTTCTAAAATTTTGTTTGAATCTGTCTACTTGGTAATGTCAGATCCAAATTCAATTTACAAATACTATCTATTATTCTCCTCTTGCATATCTTGGTACATGATCCCATAAATATTCTGTGAGAGCTTCCCTAATCTGGTGACCATTCATATCATCTCCAATATCATTGTTGAGTGCCTCATTATCTATGAGGTCTACTTGTCTTATTCCTTCCTCAATATAAGAGTTAACTTCTTCTTCATGCATCAAGCATATATTATGAAGTACACAACAAGCTACCACTGTATTCACAATGTGTTGCATGTCTACCATGTCCAGATAATTGAGGAGTCTTCTAAACCTACCCTTTAGTAAGGCAGAAGCATTCTCTATTTTGACTCGAGTTCTTGAATGTATGGAATTGAAATGTTTTTGTTGTTCAGTTAATAAACCATTTCTTCTGTAAGGAGTAATAACCCAATTTTTACAGGGATAGGCTGAGTCTGCAACAATGAAATAGTGTGGGGCACATAGTTCTTCACCCAATGGGTGAATTTCAGAGGTACGAAATACCCTGGAATCATGTACACTTCCAGGCCACCTACAGTCTACATCCGTGAACATCAGCTTTGATGTACATATGGCTTGTAACACTACCGAATAATATTTCTTTCGATTGAAATAATAAATTCCATCCTGTGAAGGTTTCCTTATTGGTATATGGCTTCCATCTAGTGATCCTATAGCATTTGGGAGGCCATATCTAGAAAAATTTTGTGATATCATGTGCCGCTCTTGAATGGTAGGCCACTTTATGATAAATTTGCACAAGTATTTTATGATTGCACTAACAACAAGATGTACCGAATTATGCACAGTGCTTTTGGCTACTCCAAATCTATCCCCTATTGAGCGGTAACTTTCAGGTGTTCCTAGTGTCCATAATGTTATAAGTAAGGTTTTTTCCACACATAATTGGGTTTGACCTCCAAAAATATTCTCATCTCGCTTTATGAATTCTGGATATTGGGAGAGGTGTCCTAATACAACTTCAAATGTTGAACGACACATACGGAAATGTGACCTGAAAGTATCCAAATGGAATGAAGGAATTACTTCTTCATAATAATTTCTACTCTTCGGTATCTTCCGATTAACCATCCTGAAATATCAACCATGATTAGATGTATAATTAATATCGAAAGTAGCGCAGACTACATAGTAATGATTTGCTCCAGAATTCCTCCATCCAGATCCAAGGCATTGATGTCTTCCATAAATCCCATCATAATTATTTCACCATGGTTTGCTACCATTGCTATCAGATTAGCCAATATTAATTGTTGATCCATGTTACAGAACTTTCATTTTACGATAATTATATATTATATTTATGCCTTTTGGGAAAGATCATTAAAAAACGGCTTCGAATTGAAAAATGAGATGAAATTTCAAAAACGGAATGAAATGTGTCAAATGACTCAAATTGTCTTGTCGAATGTCTATCTTCCATCTATCCATGCAGACCGTTTTCTTGGGCAAGGTCATTCCATTAGTTCTGGAATGGCACAACAAAACGCACCTATAGTTCCGTGTTTGAAAGAATGAAGTTGATTATGGCCGCTCGAAGAAGAAACGTCTGATTCAACAATTCCATTTCGTAGACGAGAAAAAGTGGTGATGACGAAGTGACATTCATTTTGCAATACCTCTTTTAATAAGCTGAGTAATAAATAATGAAGATTTTGCATATTTTTCAGTTTTTGTCGAATATCTTCGGAAATAATCGGAATGTTTCCACTTTCAAAGCAGCATAATGTTGAGCGTGACATGGTGCATTTTCAGCCTGATTCACCCCACTCTGTATCTGTTACCGAGATCCTAATGCTTAGTCACGAGTTTGTAACACCTTGTATATGAACTTTCCGAATTTTGCTACACTATCACCCCACTTTACCATATCGAAACGTTTTTCAACTCTTGGAGAATATGAATTCTTGAGAATACTCTCATTTACGTAGGATATAGGACATACGCAATAGATTAGTATTTATAGTTTAACGAGCACGAAATGATAGTCATTTCCCACGAGTATGGTGTTCTCGAATCATACGAGTGGAAAAGAGCATACCGTCCGAGACATACATTACACTTTTACTGTGGCTCCAACATGGATAGCTGAATGCTATAGCTGTTACTATGATTGGAACCTATATGAAAAATTATCGTATAAAATCATCATCAAATTTATTTTTGATGGGTGGAAAACAGAAAAGATCAAGAGGGGTTCAGATTAATGAAACTAGCCCTGTACAAATTGTAGAGCATGAAATTTCCGACGAACTTTGTCCCATAAATTTTTTCATGCGATCAATCGTTTTCGAGGCTGGAGAGAGCGCAGCGCTCAGCCATACATACTGTAATAAAGGGTGAACTGTGAATCTCAATGAATAATACCATGCATGGAGTTCGATCCATCAATAGCTATTTCAATTTATATGTTGAAAACGGTAGCAGATTCGTTCCTGAAAAGTTTACATTATTTCAATACTTCATATCCTCTTTTAATATATATGGTGTCACTGACCCAATCGAATCATTGTTCCTCTTAGTTTCCTGAATGGGAAATTATAAGCGCTGTCAGATGACATTTATGATACGAATAAGTTGATAAACACATTTGATCAAATGGAAAATAAAACTTTTTATGGTATTGATAATATTACAATAATTAGGATCCTTGAAAGCATGCCTATTCGCACCCTAGAAGTGCTAGTCCAGCTGATAAACGATTCGGTTACGAGAGGAGTTCTTCCAAACTTCCTCAAAATGAGTATTGTGATACCCCTCCATAAAGGTGACGATAGATCTGATCCGGCCAATTCTCGTCCTATCTCTCTCATCCCGGCTATCGAAAAAAATGTAGAAAAATTAGTCAAGACCAGGATGATGAATTTCATCATTGAACGCAATATTCTGAATCCAAATGAACTTGGCTTTCAACCAAACAAATGTACAGGTGATGCTGTCTCCTCTTTTCTGAAGGATGTCTATAGCAAATTGAACTGGAAAGAGGTTTGCGCGGCAATATTTTATGACTAATCTGAAGCTTTTGATTGCTTCGAAAGTATGGGTTAAGAGATCTAAGCCTAAGTTGGTTCAAGTCAGTTTGTTGGAACTGATTTAATCTCAGATACAGATTTTGTTAAACATGGTGTACGCCAGGGCTCTGTACTCGGACCAATCATGTTCCCACTAAATTCCAATGACATCGAGAAACTTGGAATTGAAGGTAAATTCACTATTTTTCCTGACAATACTATCATTCTATAGCATGAGCCCGACCAAAACAATCTCCACGATAAAATTGCCAAAGATATCTCTAGTGTAAAAGAGTGTTGCAACTTGAATCTTCTTTCATTCAATATAGACAAAACCAACGGCATATCTCCCAATTGTGATCTATATAGCGATATGATCATTTCACAAAAAGTTTCAAATAAACTACTTGAAATCCACCTAGATAATGACTTGAACTTTCAGATTCATGTTGATTTTTTCGGTAAAAAATTTGCATCGGGATGGTCTTGCGAATCGTCTCCGATGAATTGGGTGAGGCGACAATGGAAGTGGTGTACCACGCTTTAATTGAGTCGCATATCAGATATGCAATACCTTCCTGAGGCAATTGTAGCCAACATAACTTCAATGCAATTTTCATTCTTCAAAAGCGAGCATACTTGTGTAAGGTTGAACCTAGGGTTTCGTGTTATAAATTATTTAGAGAGCTTAAATCCTAACTCTTGAAACTGTGTGTCTAGTCCATAAAAATAATCATCATATTAGATTGTTATCAGTCACACTCGCCAGAATAACAACTTGAGACTGTCTATCTCATCAACAAATCTGATTATAAATTCAGTCCTCTATTTTGCTGCCAAATTGTATAACCGTCTTCCGGTCAATCTAAGAACATTTCTTCCCAAAATCATTATAGAAATTCTGTAAAGCAAGTTCTTCTTGAGAAGGCACTTTATAACGTTCAAGAATTTTTTCATCAAAGATTGGAATGGTTCTTGAAATTGAATTCTATTAATTTATTCATATACTCCATATTAACAATATTACATATTCATGTTCAATCCTGTCCGTCTTAATTTCAGTGTTTCATTCATAGTAAATAGGTTAGTAGTAAATAGGTATATGTATAAATTAGAACTGAAACATGTTGGTAACTGTGAAGTTACTATACCGTGCTTATATGTGTATTTATGTTATCGCTATGTCGATGAGATTTATTTTTCGTCAATGAAGTATATTTTGATTGATTGATTGATTGATTGATTGATTGATTGATATTTTGAATGAATTCTCCTGATCTCACTCTGCACAACTAAAAATGCATTTTTCATTACATCATGTAGTTGAGAGCATGGATTTTCATGTTTTCGAAAGTCTAGCAAAGTTCAAGCAACAGAATAATGTATATTTGAAAATAAATATTTTGTGCTTCTGGAATTAGCAGACTTTGCATAACCAAAAATACATAATTGAATACTGTACATTAATTGATGGAAAATTTGAATTATTCAATAACCTTATAGAGGGCATACCATTCACTAAGATTCACAGATGATCTTGAATCACAGTATAGTAAGTATCCATATCGAAAACGGTTGAGCGCATAAAAAAATCCATGGGATAAAATTTGTCGCAAATCTCATGTTCTATAATGTTGTGATATGTGTTAATATCATTGGAGCTATTGAAACCTAAACACCCAAATTTTGTGACCTTCGACCTTCATTAACTTACGACGCGGGCACAAGATTCTATGAGACTTCCAAGTCAACTTTAAGAACGTCAGAATGAAGGTGTACTGATGGGGAATGTTCCTTTTCCACTTCCAGGAATATGGAAACATATAAAACATATTTCACATATATAGCATATTGATTCACCATTGAAAACATAACAGATTCAACTCAATCTGCCCAACAACGAAACTTCAGGACTTGTTTACACTGTTGCCAAGTCTCCCCAGCACGGCTCGTTAGGTCAAGATGGCTGTCGCTTAGTTTATTATTCATCCTCATGATTAATCCTGCTTGATTTTTATTCCGGAATAACTTCGGACTACTTTGAGATATGGATGATTTTCATTTCTTATAATTTATCATACCTGTTACTTCGTGCACAATAGCAGCTTCGTTAGAGTTTACACCCATCAAACATGGTACTTGATTGAATTGTCCTCTCGACAACAAATCTTCAGATTCGCCTGTGAAGAATGCTCCATCATGCACAGGTTCTCTGACTGGGCCAAATTGAAGACCAGCCAGTGCGTTTTGAAGCATTATCTTGGTGAACAAAGAAAAAATATGTTAGGGAAAGTGGGCATTTGAAGAAGACGCAACAGAGAAACTCTATTCTGAGAATTATTCTCATGTAGCTTTGTGGAAACTGATACCTACCCCTATAGGGCACTGGGTCTCATAGATCCATAGTGGAAAATAAACTTGTGAGACTCTCAGATATGAAGGAATCGTAGAAATTTGTCTTTAAAAAGAGTTGGATTGAAATCATTATAAAATTCTATTGGAATTACTGGAGAATAGGGAAAGAGTGGGAATATAAAAAAAATTTTTGATGCAACAGATCACTGGCAATAATGAGAATATTTAATAATTATTCGTTCTTTCCAATAACTATTCGTTTTTTAGTGTCATATGGGTCTTCAGAGGAGTAAGAAGAGTAGGAAAACAATGGATTAAATATCAAATACTCATAACATTCAAAAAACAACAGCCCTCCACCTAAAGAGAGAGTTTGAATGATATTATGGTCACAGGTGTCTATAAACATCGAAACACAGTTGGAGACCTCATATATAACTGAAACAAATACAAGAAGAAAACATATGAAGAGTCTCCAAATAGTGGAGTATCTCGGGAAACACTAATTGTATAAAAAAATTAGAAAACATGTATTCAACGATTCCAGCGGATCTATCCATTGATAGTCAACTCGTTTCCCTACTTTCATCTCTTTTGGAAAGGGATAGGAGATCCCTATTCTTCAACACAAATTCGCTTCTCATATACTAAATACCACAAAAGCTAAATTTGAGAGTATTTTCCGAATAGTAATATATGAATTGATAATGGTTATCTTGTATTCGATATCAAAACATTGAAACATTGTTTTCCCGAGATAACTCGCTGAGTGTTGGAAAGGAATATTCTCAGATAAATTATTGACATACAAAAATGGATATATATTTATATGAAGCAATACATTGAGAATTCGCATTCTCTATGTGATGAGAATATCTACTCTTTTCCAGTTTATTCAATAGAAAACAACTACTTTCCTGGCTATATGTCACGACAAACATTGAATTATATCTATTGAACACACACGATAAGAGTTTGGAAATAAAATATAAAAACTTCTGAAATTGAGAATTTGCATTCTCCTTCAGACAAATAAAATATGTATATGCACACATCACTCTGAATATTCAACAGAAAACAACTACTTTCCTGGCTATTTGCCACGTCGAACATTGAATTATATCTGATGAACATTCAAAAGGAGAACATGAGAAATAGAAAATGAAATCCTCCGAAATTAAGAATTGACATTCTTCTTCAAATCGGATGAATAATATGATGTATAATGATATAGAAATATAACTCACCAATATATTCAGCATTGAAATGAAGATTGGAATGTATAGGAGAAGTATACTGGCATAAACTCTGATCTTGATGAGCTTGAAAACCTCCAAAAATAATCATTCATATCAGTGATATGGGAAATATTATCTCTCAAACACAGGTTATATGACGTTATTGCAATGAAACCATTTCGAATGGCTGTAAGAATTAGTGGACATCATGGTAACTTATGAGGATTCAGAAATGCTGAATATATTGGTAAGTTATATTTCTATATCATTATAGGTACATCATATTATTCCTCCGATTTGAAGAGAAAGTAAATTCTCAATTTCGGAGGATTTCATTTTTTCTCTTTCATGTTCTCCTATTGAATGTTCATCAGATATAATTCAATGTTCGACGTGGCAAATAGCCAGGAAAGTTGTTGTTTTCTGTTGAATATTCAGAATGATGTGTGCATATACATATTTTTGTCTGAAGAAGAATGCAAATTCTCAATATCAGAAGTTTTTATATTTCATTTTCAAACTCTTATCGTGTGTTCAATAGATATAATTCAATGTTCGTCGTGGCATATAGCCAGGAGAGTAGTTGTTTTCTGTTGTATAAACTGAAAACGAGTAGATATTCTCATCACATAGAGTATGCGAATTCTCAATGTATTGCTTCATATAAATATATATCCACTTTTGTATGTCCATAATTCATCTGAGAATATTCCTTTTCAACTCTTTCATACCCAATCAGGGGGTCCAAACTTGAACGATGGAAACTTGTGATTTTTATAGACCTCTAATCGCAGATTCGTGATAGAGTCTCAGTTCAGAATTTTTTTCCACGCTCTGTATGATGAATGTCAATTTATCATACACCCAAAAGCAATAACTCGCTGAGTTCGGATAAATAAAATAGACAGCAATAAGGTAATGAGTTACTCTGAGATAAGTAAGCATTCCAAATTCTCACCAATGTTGAAACCTCAGAAGCCTTCGACTGCAAGATAGTAGCGTTGATTTTTCTCAAGCCATTGATCAAATTCTCGGAGTCTAAAGTCACGATAGATAACGCTGCTCCAACAGCAAATGCCGTCTCTCTTGCCCGTCTGTTGAGAGCCCATGGGCTGAGTGACGTGCCACTGTCCAAAATGGCCGCACTAAAGAGACCTATTGAAAATATTCATGTTTATGTGATTTCATTGCAATATGACTGTCATAGTGCTGAATGAAGAAATGGATAAACGCAATGTTTTTCTTCATTCAATCTCCTCAAATATTAAAGGAGAGCTCTTGGCTCTTATTCTATTAATAAAAGATGCAATCGCAATTCTGAAGGATTCGGAGGGAAATTCTTCAAAAATTGATCTCAATAGTAAACCACCAGGAGCCCGATTCTCGAATCCGTTGGAATTCGTTTCCGTGGGAAAAATTCGATATTTCCCAACGGAAATTTGAGATGATGTATTCCTGAACTATTGTATGGAGAACTATTCCTACACACTCCAAGAGGACTGCTTCCCATGGTAATATCCCTGAGAACAACATCTTCCCATATAGGATACACTCATGGAATACGAAGTTATTCTCATTTTCGATGGGAACTGAACTCTAGTTGAAATCGGAAAAACATATGTATTGCAAAACATGGCACACATAGAAGGAATAGATCATCTAGAGGCCTTACAAAATTTGGAACTTGCTGAAATTCTTGCTAGAAGACCAAGAAGAAGGTTTTTGTCTAGAAAGGGCCCATTTGAGTGATTATCCATCCCGATCAGAGGAAATATAGTAAATATACATTACACAATTATCTCACCAACGCAAAATTATATTATAATATAACCTCAAAAGTAGTCGAAATCAAAATGTCAACATTTCATTTCAAACATGCACCAGATATCAACATAAATAGCACTTATTTTATTGGTGAATTCATGTTAGCTGAAGAATCATCTATCTGTGACATACGGCACTTTTTCAATCCCCTGGGAAAAACGATTCCATCTAGTCATGACAAATTATCATTCACAAATATTTTCCTCTTTTATCAATATCTGTGGTTGACTAATTGATTACTGTTTGGAAAAAATAGATGAAGACAACTTCAACCTAAAACAGAATCACTGACATCGAAACAAAAGAGCTATTTACAGTCCTATACCCTATACAGTAGCGCCAATGACAGGCGAATAAATTCTGGGACAATGAGCAGAAAATATTCCGCTGGCGTTACATAATGTTCCATCTGTTTCACAAGAAACAATATCGTAGGTACATAAGATGCTAGTATAATGAGCTCGCATGCCTAGGAAAGAACGTCTAAATCGATTCAAATGTACGAAAGCTACAACAACTTCGAATGGGATGGAATTCTCACGTATCCCAGTGTCCCGTTTCATATTTCAACCCACTATACCTAAGATTTGGTAAGAAAACCAAGATAGTAGGGTCAAAAAATTCGATTAGATAATATTTCATCCTACCAGGAACATTCAAATTATTACCGCCCAGAATCTGAGGTCAGTTCAGCCTTTCTTTAAATTCTGTGGAACGAAGAATCGAATTCAAACACGTTCAATTACGCCGACATTTTGAATCAAAACAGTCAAATTATTTTCCAAATATATGTGTATTTTATTGCTTCGCATATCATCAGTGATATTCACTGCCATATTTTACACTGTGACAATAAGGAACAATTATTTCATAATTGAGAACTTTGGTATCTTCTGTAGTGATATATTTCAGTTTTGAACCCCGATCAAGTTTTGTTATTCACTGGAAAATTAGCATGAAACAGTCATTTAATATTTCCACAGTTCTCTTTCAGGCTGATGCTGAAGATTTTGGGTTACAATTGTTGGAGCTGCCATGAACTGATATTCCGATATCATTCATTTGAAAGATGATACAATAGTAAATAAGAATAAAAGTGACAAAAAAACTAAACAGGGGTGTGTTTGATCACTGATTGAATAGTGAAAATAAGATTTTGATAGGGAGATGAAATTACAATGAATAATTCACACTTTGACTTCAACTTCGATGTCACATCAGTAAGTTCTGTGAAAATTATAGAATTCTGACATTGATCATATCGATGGTTTAAGTGCAAAACCCCATAAGTCCATTTCGCCAAATTTCACAGTAGACACGACAAAGCTATGCAAATTTGAATAATTCGATCAATGACAATTTGTTTGGTTCGCTTTGTTACTGTAATTTCAAATAAAACCACACTTGAGGATTATGATGAGGAACTGAAGCCTCATTTACCTTTTCCTCTACTACACATTTTGTGGTTGCCTAGTTTTGTTAAAATCTCTCAATAATATCAACACATTGAACCCGGTAAGTCTAAATCTCCGCAGTGATAATGAAAACAACAAGAAACCAATAAATGTCAAAAATTCGTGAGTCATGCTTGAGAGGTTTCTGTACTGAACATTGGATAGATCCCGTTTAACGAGGATTCGACAGATAGCGGTACTGGTAATGAATTGTGATTTGGACTCACAAGGTTTTTTCAGTTGATGGGGTTGAGGAATAATATTGCCTAATGGATTGGTGTAATGAAGTCGAGAATGATGAAAAGTCGACTTATGAGATTTTGCACCTCACCTCCTCCATAACCTCTCACCTCTTGAACTATCTGATTGCACGTGATAGGCCACAGAAGCTGCCCCTGCGCTTTCACCGAAAATAGTGACGTTCTGTGGATTCCCACCAAAGAAGGCGATATTCCTCTGCACCCAAGTCAATGCCAACACTTGATCTTTGAGCCCGACATTCCCGGGGCAGGTCAAATCCTCCGTACCGATGAATCCGAAGATGCCCAAGCGGTAATTGAAGGAGACGAACACGAGACCTTCTTCAAGGAAATAGTCCGGACCGAGTTGGGCGTAGGTCGTGTCACCAGACACGAAAGCTCCTCCGTGTATGTATACCAGAACTGCCAGCGAACCGGTTAACTGGAGAGAAACAAAGCAGAACTGTTTACGCAGCATGAAATACATGATGATCTAGCAAGGTTGGTAGAACTGATGACTATTTTGTAGAGGAAGGTTGCCTCGATCGCACCCCGCGAGTAACCTTGAGTAACTCATGACGTAATAGGCCCTTTCTTTTGCACGAAAAGTGTAGCACTCTCATACACTTCGTGTATGATATGTACGCCGGCGATTGGCCGGCGCATGTATTGAGTTGACAGTTGTCAGTATTTTCGAATATTTGAACCATTCTGAACTTCGGTCACTTCTTGTTGAAATTCGTACAAGTGTAATGAGACTAGTGAATTTAGTTTGTGTTTCCATTAATTTCCATAAGATGAGTCTATTCGTGAGAAATGGATTCAATTTCGTGGACGTAATTTTAATTCATTTAATACCAAAACTTGGCGAATATGTTCTGCCCATTTCGATGCCGAGGATTTTGAACGGCACAAGCAGAATTGCTAAATCACACACCAAAGAGAAGAAAACTCAAGGTAGGAATCCCATCAATAATACCCAATACAACAAGAGAAACACCATAAGTATTCAAGTTTAGAAAAATGATCAGAACCAGACCAGTTGTGAATGTTGAGATTCTTGCTGAACGGATAAAATGGACATCAGAAGATATCACACGTGTTTTCAAGTTGAGATATTCGAGCAAGAGTACGTTACCCAACGAAGAGGAGCTATGTTTATTTGAGAGATTCCTTGAACTATCCTTTATTATAGGTTCACTTATAATAGTAGTGTTATTTTTCATTAATTTTGTTCAGAAACATATTTTGTAATTTTTTTATGCTCAAATACTTCGATCAATTGCTCTGTTTTTGAATACAATATAATCAAACAATGAAATAATATTTCCTCTTGTATTCTCTATAGGTATCTAGGAAAGTTTGTTAATTTTTCGGAATACAGAGTTATATTGATAAAATAAGTGATCTGTTGTGTACGGATATTGGTCCACTGCTACTACTTCTGGATCATCAGTTATATTTTCTGTAGTTTCTTGTTCACATTATCTGATTTTCAGGATATTTATAGGATGAGTAGGTTCATAATCAATGCATAAGTAATCACTAGTCCATAATTATGCTCCATACCTCAAAACACACATACCTGGTACCACGACCTGGTAAATAGCCCCTGGAACAAAATTTCAGATAGGTATTCCTCTCTGTACTACTGATCCATCCAAAATTGCCTTCTCATTTCGAAGATCGAAGGTATTATACAGAAGTATATGTAAATATCCATATTTTATAATGGTACTTACTTATAATTATATACTATAAATTAATATAAATATGCTGAGCAGACCAAAAAGTTTGTATCATGTTTGTATACTCTATTTGGTAAACATTTCATGACATGTCGCTTAAAGGTTGACAACTTGTCGTCTTACTGCCTGTGACGTCACGAGTGACCGTTTCCCCCCTTGCCGCACTATCGATCGAGGCAACCTTCCTATACAAATTATAATCAGTTCTACCAACCTTGATGATCTAGTCATTCTATCGCCATCTAGTAGCGTTAGCTCCAAGTACAAGTAAACCACTCTGCTGACAGATGACACTATCTGACTACTCGAGTGGAAGTACCATCAGTCCTTTTAGTTGAACTGGATCGCATAACTAAGAGATCTAGGATGATGAAAGTTGCCCCAATTGTCAGCTTAAGCGAGACAGTACGATACGACGCATGGAATACATCACCCATTGCGAAGACGCACGATAATACATGGTGATCTAGTCATGCTGTCGCCATCTTTTGGTGTTGATTCCGAAGTAGGACTATGCGATCGGAATAATACTACCTAGCTCCTGCTGGGAATTGACGCAAATCTGTGCATCCTAGATCTCTCAGTTGTTATGAGGACAAGTTCAACAAGGTTAGTTTGTTATGGCATTCTTCCGTTCGTTTGTTCCAATCCTCTGAGCTGCTATCGAATCTAACAAATGAAAAACCAACAAATTCAACATTGTTTCCTTTTATCAAGACTACAGACAAGCGAATGAAATAACTAACAAACAAACAGAACTTTGATGAGTGGCCAAATGAACGAATGAGCAAATGAGCAAATGAGCAAATGAGCAAATGAGCAAATGAACAGGTGAACAAATGAACAGGTGAACAAATGAACAAATGAACGAATGAGCAGGTGAGCGAATAAACAGATGAGCGCAAGAACAAATGAACAAATGAGCAAATGAACAAATGAACAAATGAACAAATGAACAAATGAACAAATGAACAAATGAACAAATGAACAAATGAACAAATGAACAAATGAACAAATGAACAGATGAACAAATGAACAAATGAACATATGAACAAATGAACAGATGAACAAATGAACAAATGAACAAATGAACAAATGAACAAATGAACAAATGAACAAATGAACAAATGAACAAATGAACAAATGAACAAATGAACAAATGAACAAATGAACAAATGAACAAATGAACAAATGAACAAATGAACAAATGAACAAATGAACGAATGAACAAATGAACAAATGAACAAATGAACAAATGAACAAATGAACGAATGAACAAATGAACGAATGAACGAATGAACAAATGAACAAATGAACCAATTAAAAAATGAACCAGTGAACAAATGAACAAATGAACAAATGAACAAATGAACAAATGAACAAATGAACAAATGAACAAATGAACAAATGAACAAATGAACAAATGAACAAATGAACAAATGAACAAATGAACAAATGAACAAATGAACAAATGAACAAATGAACAAATGAACAAATGAACAAATGAACAAATGAACAAATGAACAAATGAACAAATGAACAAATGAACAAATGAACAAATGCACAAATGAACAAATGAACAAATGAACAAATGAACAAATGAACAAATGAACAAATGAACAAATGAACAAATGAACAAATGAACAAATTAACAAAAGAACAAATGCACAAATGAACAAATGAACAAATTAACAAATTAACAAATTAACAAATTAACAAATTAACAGATGAACAGATGAACAAATGAACAAATTAACAAATTAACAAATGAACAAATTAACGAATGACCAATCAAACGAATCAATAAATGGAATGATTAACATATCAACGTAATAAGGAACAAGTGAATGAACAAATGGACAACCTTACGAGTGAACAAATGACCAAATAAATATATGAACAAATGAACGAATGAACGAATGAACGAATGAACGAATGAACGAATGAACGAATGAACGAATGAACGAATGAACGAATGAACGAATGAACGAATGAACGAATGAACGAATGAACGAATGAACGAATGAACGAATGAACGAATGAACGAATGAACGAATGAACGAATGAACGAATGAACGAATGAACGAATGAACGAATGAACGAATGAACGAATGAACGAATGAACGAATGAACGAATGAACGAATGAACGAATGAACGAATGAACGAATGAACGAATGAACGAATGAACGAATGAACGAATGAACGAATGAACGAATGAACGAATGAACGAATGAACGAATGAACGAATGAACGAATGAACGAATGAACGAATGAACGAATGAACGAATGAACGAATGAACGAATGAACGAATGAACGAATGAACGAATGAACGAATGAACGAATGAACGAATGAACGAATGAACGAATGAACGAATGAACGAATGAACGAATGAACGAATGAACGAATGAACGAATGAACGAATGAACGAATGAACGAATGAACGAATGAACGAATGAACGAATGAACGAATGAACGAATGAACGAATGAACGAATGAACGAATGAACGAATAAACGAATGAACGAATGAACGAATGAACGAATGAACGAATGAACGAATGAACGAATGAACGGATGAACGGATGAACGGATGAACGAATGAACGAATGAACGATTGAACGAATGAACGAATGAACGAATGAACGAATGAACGAATGAACGAATGAACGAATGAACGAATGAACGAATGAACGAATGAACGAATGAACGAATGAACGAATGAACGAATGAACGAATGAACGAATGAACGAATGAACGAATGAACGAATGAACGAATGAACGAATGAACGAATGAACGAATGAACGAATGAACGAATGAACGAACGAACGAACGAACGAACGGATGAACGAATGAACGAATGAACGAATGAACGAATGAACGAATGAACGAATGAACGAATGAACGAATGAACGAATGAACGAATGAACGAATGAACGAATGAACCAATTAACCAATGAACCAATAAACGAATGAACGAATGGACAAATGGACAAATGGACAAATGGACAAATGGACAAATGACCAAATCAACAAATGGACATTTGCACCGATGCGAATATGACCAGATGAACAGATGAACAGATGAACAGATGAACAGATGAACAGATGAACAGATGAACAGATGAACAGATGAACAGATGAACAGATGAACAGATGAACAGATGAACAGATGAACAGATGAACAGATGAACAGATGAACAGATGAACAGATGAACAGATGAACAGATGAACAGATGAACAGATGAACAGATGAACAGATGAACAGATGAACAGATGAACAGATGAACAGATGAACAGATGAACAGATGAACAGATGAACAGATGAACAGATGAACAGATGAACAGATGAACAGATGAACAGATGAACAGATGAACAGATGAACAGATGAACAGATGAACAGATGAACAGATGAACAGATGAACAGAAGAACAGATGAACAAATGAACGAATGCACAAATGAACAATTGAACAAATGGAAAAATGAAGATATGAACAGAAAAATGAATGAATGAACAAATGAACAAACTAACGAGTGAACAAATGACCGAATGAATATATGAACGAATGAACTAACGAACGAAGGAAGACACGAACGGAAGGGCGAACGAAAAAAACCTGTCATTCAACGAATCAACGAAGAAAGAACGAACGAACGTTTCAACAAATATTTTACGATATCACAATATAACCTCAGCTGCATGACAGTTTGAATTGAGGTTTTTTTTATCACTTGGAGTGCACGAAACGAAATCCCTATAATGTTCAATGAACATCGTGCGTTCCTAGGGAGGATAGGGACAAGAGGTAGGTATTGGAATGTTTTTTGAACTTCTGGAGATTATATGTTGTTGGGAATACTTCCTCAGGCAATGAATTCCAGAGCCTAGCAGTTCTATGGATGAAGGAGCTTTGATAAAGTGCTGTTCGACATCTTTCGAGGTTGACTACGAAAGGATGTGCTGACTAAGCTTGTCTAGTTCGTCTGACTGGTATTGCTAGTGATAGCAGAGATTTCCGAAGAACATTTCCTGTGGAAGTATCGATAGAAAACAGGAAGGTCGCCGAACTATCTACGGTGTTCCAATGATGTCAAAGAGTGAGTGAGTGTGGCGTCACCCACCAGGCGAATAACTCTTCTCTGGATGGAATCTAAGAGCATCAGCGTATGTTTTGGTGCTGGACCCCATATGTGGGAACAGTATTCTAGAACAGGCCGTATCTGCACTTTGTAGATCATGAGAAGCTGTTGAGGTATGAAGTAGCTTTTCGCACGGAACAAGAATCCAAGTTTTTGTGAAGCAGCTTTTGCGATGGATCTGACATGATTATCCCATGAAAAATACCGAGCATAGATATGGTGGGCTTGGTGGGGATGGTGGTGCCTGACATTACAATATCGGGCATACTGAATGAATTTGTTAGCTGGAGAAACAAGAAGTCAACATTGTTCTCTCACATACAGACGAGCGAACGACGAAACGAACCTTCGAACGGAAGAAAGAACGAACGAACGAGAAAACGAACGAAAGAGAAAACGAACGAACGAAAAAACGAACTAACTAACGAACAAACAGACGAGCAAACGAAAGAACTATTATCCACATGTTATTAATACTGCGTTTCTGGGAAAATTACAGGCTTGAGTTTTGGTAGCGTTGAATTCAACTAGGTTGTTGGTGCCCTAGGCTGTAATTTATGCAAGATCTTCATTGAAACCGTTCGCATTTCTTCGTAAGTTCTTAGTTTCCTAGGAAGGAATAGAGATTGTAAAAGAGAATGCAGTATGGAGAGTACTACCGTCTTCGAAGCTGTGGATAGGGCAAGTAGTTGCTCCCAATAGATCGTTGATATGAAGTAGGAACAATTTTGGTGCCAACCACATGGAGCGATCTGCCTGAAAGAAAATTCGATAACAAATGGCATAGCTGAAGTGGTAAGCCGTATGATGGTAGTTTATGGAGCAGTCCTTGGTGCCAAACACGGTCGAATGCCTTCGATATTTTTTTAAGCTACAGATGGAGATTTCCTATGTTTTTCTAATGAAGCTTGCCATATATGGATGTCGTATAGTCGGAGAGCTGGCAAGCAAATTCTGCAAGAGATTTCTAAAGTTTCCATCTTCTACATTCCATAGTAGTGATGGTGTACCATAATACTCCATTTTAATCAGTACTATTGGACCACAATGATTCATGAATTCAGTACTTTTTTCTCACGGTATTGAAAAATCATAGCAAAAATGGATAGTTACGCGTGATAAAATTTTGATGAAAATGAATTTTATCACGCGTAACTATCCATTTTTGCTATGATTTTTCAATACCGTGAGAAAAAAGTACTGAATTCATGAATCATTGTGGTCCAATAGTACTGATAAAAATGGAGTATCATGGTACTTTTTCATTATGCAGAGATTAGATATCAATACAAATGGATTAGCATTCAATTAATATGAAAACAATGATGACATTTTGATCAAAATGAAATGAAACCCCAGATAACAGTAGCATCCGCGTGCGCTCAATGCGCTGACTTCCGATGACTGCTGAATGGCTCTGTCACATGAATTCGAGGTCTGACTTGTTTTTCCTTGAATTTTACATCGAAATGAAGTAGCCCACAAATTTTCAGCCTTTAGAAAACTCTTGCGATGATCTAGAAAGTTCTACAACTTCGGCGCCCTGCTGACTGGCAGTGTCACTTAGTTGTGCGGTCTGACCGCTACCTTTCGGATTTGCATATTGAAACTGAGCTAATTACCAATTTCCAATCATTAGAAAACTCTTGTAGTGCATGTGAGATTCAACATAGTTCAAAGCGTGCCGCCGTCGAACGCAGCGCTACCTAACTTTGCGAGTGGGTGCTGACTCATGTACACCATCAATACTATGGAATGTAGAAAATTGAGCCTTCAGAAAACTCTTACAGAATTTGCCCGCCAGCTCACCGACTAGTAGGCAAGTAAATCTCTGGAGGCGGAAGCCATATTTCCTATCATCAATGATGCCTGAACTTTCTAGTTATTTGATAAGCTCAATGTTGATGGCTTCCTCCATCACTTTGGAGATGACTGATAATAGGACAATTGACCTATATCTGTTGGCAGGCTCTTGTAGGCTCTTGTAGGAGATGGTGAATAGCTCGGTGTCAATTCTGGTGTATATTTTTTGAGAATAATGGGTGACATTTTCTCAGGACCATTGAAATAATTCGTTTTGAGACCGAGCGTCTGATAGTGCACTGACGAAAGACAATTTTGTGCATTCGACTTTCAACGGTTGGAATGTCTGGCGGCACCCTTTCCTGGGAATCCAAGGTGGTGTTTGTTGCGAACATCTCTGCACAAATGTTCACTTCTTCTTGCGATGCTGTGGCTTATGTGCCGTTGGCTTTCGAGAGTGGTGCAAATAAACTATTTGTGAAATTCCTCCCGATTGCTCTAGCGGGAGACTAAAACGATCGGGAGCCTTTAGGACAATCTATGAGTTTTGATCCTATATTGACATTGTATGATTCTCTTGATGCATCTATTGTTTGGCTGCTGTTATTGCTTGCTTCAACGTATTCTGCTCTGGTCACATAGTTTGAGTCCTTGCGCCAGCAATGGTAGGCTGTTCGTTTCAAGAAAACAACTCTAGAAGAGTTCTTGTTGAACCAGGGTTTCGGAGTTGATGAGCTTTTCAAGAATGAGGTATGTATGTATCTATTTCAAGCGTGATGATCTCGGATATCCTCACGGCACACTGTGGAGAATCCTCAGAATCAATACATATGTTATGCCTAGTAAACTCGAAGAGAAACATGCAGAGACCCTGCCAGTCTACTGAGTTATAATGACATACAAGACGTGGAGATGCTGGAGTAGTTGATAGAATGAAGAAGGGGTAGGTTGTGAAGATGTGTGATCAGAATTGCCAAGTGGAGTTCGAACAGCTCTGGAATGGTAGAGCATAATAATATTTTTCATGGGTACCCCACTACGCTTCTTTAAAGAACGCATCAGCGTGTTTGAATCCAAATTTCAAATACGCGCGTTTTACAATGAAGTTATCACGGCAACACACGGCAATATGAGCGACCCGAGAAACGTGAAGTCTGAATGCCAACGTTTTAATCATCAATCTGAAAAAATGTTCAATCATTCTACATCATTAGTTGTTATTTTCATATTTGTGATCTCAGTGTACCAATAAAAAAAATAGCGTGAGGTTTTCGAGGATAACTACTGGTCTGAAACACAACAAAATCTGATCATCATTCATTTATCAAACCAGGTCTTACCGATGGTGTGTAAACATTGATGAAGAGGCAATCTTCCGAACCAATGACTGGATTACTTTCTTGAATGCATCGACTTCCGTCTGTGGTGCAATCAATAGTTCCCTCCCAAGGCGTTTTGGCTACAGGCGGCTGTAAATGAAAAACATTAAGAACTTGTGGCCTCTCCAAATTGCGTCCAGGTGTCAAGGATGACGTGGAAATAGACATAATCAAACTGCTAAAAGTATGGAATAGAAATATTCAAAAATAATATTGTTATTTTCAGTTTCCTCCTAGGATCAATGGAATCTTGTCCTAATTGACAGTTGCAGCAGCACAGCACAACAGTAAATCAGCACCTATACAGGGTGTTTTGGTCGAAATCGATTGGATTAATGAAATGGGTACCTACGAGGAGACAAAGGAGCAACACGAAATTAAATAACATTTTTGTAGAAACGAATATATAAAATTTTGAATTTTAACGTTTATTCATATCCTGAAGAGCAGGAAAGGGAATCCCTATATTGTGTTCAAGGATGATCTTCCTCACCTAGGAAGGATAAGAAAATAGGAAAGGTATCGCATTTGTACTTGCAGCTATCGAGTTCATTAGTTCTTGGGATCCTTGGTCGGCCAATAATTCCAAAACTTTGCAGATTCATAGACAATCCTAGTAAAGAGCTGCTCGACATTCTGGAAGTGGACAACAAGAATATGTCAACTACGGAAGAGCCGAAATGCTCAAAATGATATATTGAATGAACATGCATAGCTCGAAGACATTTCCACAAATGTACATGAATGGACGAAACTAGTAGATAACGAGAGAATTACAAATACTCTCCTGGTCACGCAGACATTGAATTGCATCCCTTTAAAAAACTATGCGACGATTCGTATAGAGATCGCAACCGTTTCTTTCCTAAATGCTGAATTGTTCTTCCATTGTTCAGGGACGCTTGACTACCTACCGATCGGTTTCGAGCTGTTGGCTCTCATCAGTGCAGGGGTGTCCTCAGATGGCATTCATGACCGCCATCTAGTGAGAACCAGACTCAACGAAAACACATCTCAGCATTGAATAATCTACTTACATTCTGTTAAGTTTTCACAAACATGGGCAGAGGCAATTTGGCAATAGTGGATGATCATGAAACTCACCCCCATTATGTTATACTCAACTATTGCTTGTTTGATTATGAATAATCTTCTATGGAATTGAGAGACTTATATGAATCCATTGGTGGGGTCAAAATCGCTAATAATATTCAGACGTTTTCGACATATGAAAAAAGCATAGCTGGCATATTGTAGAATTTTCAAGATGTCTGGTTTTTATGAGGATGGTCAGATGCCAAATAGGTCACACCGTATAGAGTAGAATAGAATAAAATTTATTCATACCAGCGACAAAAATAGATTTTTTGTATAGTACAAGTCAAACTTCCTTGAATAATACATAGAATATTTTGAGATTTGAATAATCAATGTTTTTTGTCTTCTTAGAATGATGCGCTTCGGGCCACATTCACATGAAAGTGGAAACCTATTATGTTTTTTTATCAATATTAAAACAAAACAATTTGCTTGTGATAATTTTGCGATCCACTTGACTTTCTAGCACGGTCGAAACAAATAAATAAACTAATTATGAAAGTTGGGTACTTAGAAAAAATGATTTTCACTGAAATTCGAATAATTTGAGTGGTTATGAGACTAGAATATTCATTGATCATCTATATTCATAATATACGCAATACTATGAATAAAATAGATACCTATGTTCCAACTTGGATTAGATTGAGTTCAAAATTAGATAAATACTGTTCGTTGGTTAATCGAGGAACTGGTTTATTCATTTTGCTAGATTAGATGGGATAAATCGAAAAACATCCCATGAAACTGATGTTGAATAATACATTTTTATTGTTTTTAGTGCTTATCTTCTGCAAGACTATATGAAAAGTGGGTTTTCGATTCATTCAACGATGTTCTTCTGACATTAACAAATTAATTTTAACCTCACATTTCTCACATATATTGTACCTGTAAAAAAATTCACTTTACAGATTCTCACCTGATGATGTCCTAGTGCGGAAAACGTTCGAGTTGTTATTTAATAAATGAATTGTACCGGGTGATTCATTAAGGGTAGCGAGGTACCATATCTCAAGAACTAGAAGTCGTACGAGGTTGAGAAAAAAATTGTATCTAGGAAATCGACCAAGAGAAATTGCTGGAAATAGTTGTTTAGTTTCTATATCTACCGCTGGAGGGCGTAATTGCTATGGTCATATAAAAAATTGATTTTTCCAGCGAATTTTTCAACATGAGCTGAGGAACAGAAGCTATCACGCTAATGCTGTTAAAATAGTGCATCTTTTTGTTCCTACACTTCTTTTCGTACGATGTGAAATAAGGGCGGTAGCAGAGGTTGAACCTTACCTGACTAAAATACATATTGTTACGACCCTGGTCAACCCCAGCTACCTGCGGGAACGGGAAGTAAACAAGGCCATATTTCTTGGAATAGTAATTAGGTGATTCGACGGCTATTGAGATGACTCGAGAAGATTATCGACCTGTTCACGATATTTCGAGTGGAATCTAGACGTTTTATTAGGTAGTATAAATAGTTGTTGTTAGGGACAGGAAAAAAAGTCTTTATTTGGAAGCGTTATAATAACGATCGAAGAAGTGTTGTGAATCGGAAGTGTTTAGTATACGAGTATTGTAATTATTGTATAGTAGTGTTCGGAATAAATCGTTTTAAGTGTTATACCGAGTGTTAAGTTATTACGGACCCAGAGTAAAATCGTAACAGTGGTGTCAGAAGTGTGGATTTTTCGAGGACATTTGAAGACGTATGGTGAATACAAGGAGTACGTCATACGACGCGATGGAAGACATTTTGAAATTTATGCAAAATCAGTTCGCGGAACAAGAGGAACGACGACAGAAAGAAAAACAGGAGGAGGAGAAACGTCGTCATGAAGAAAAATTAGAAGAAGAGAAACGTCGTCATGAAGAAAAATTAGAAGAAGAGAAACGTCGTCATGAAGAAAAATTAGAAGAAGAGCAACGTCGTCAAGAAGAGTTACAGAAAATTCTAGAGCATCAAGAAAAAGAACGAGAACATCAGAAAATCTTCTTCGAACAAATTCTGCATAAAACTGATGTGCAAATAGATGAGTTGAAGACAGATTTCACCAAAATTGACGACAAGCTTAACCAGGAAGTTTCAAGAATAGATTCCATGTTCGATACAATCAAAAGAGATGTAGCGAATCAGATCGCCTCGCTACGAAGTCAAGATCGTCGTGACAGGGTTGCCACATCGGGTTCTTCCGTAAAACCACCAACTTTTGATGGACAGTCGCCTTGGTCTATGTATCGCCGACAATTTGAGGCTGCAGCAAGTGCAAATGGGTGGAGTGACGAGGAAAAAGCTACTGCACTCATTGTAGCTCTGAGAGGACCAGCTTTGGGGATGTTACAGTCGATCCCAGTGGAACAACAAAACCACTTCGGAGATTTAGTGGCTGCGCTAGAACTCAGGTATGGTGACCAACATCGAGAACAGCTTTACCGGGCTCAGATGAAAAATCGTGTGCAGAAGTCTGGAGAGAGCCTACAGGAGTTCGAAGCAGATGTGAGAAGACTGACTCAATTAGCCTACCCAGAGGCACCAGAGGACTTCAAAGAACAACTGGCGGTGCAGGTATTCATCGACGGGCTGAGAGACTCAGAAATACAGAAGACTCTGAGGCTTACACACTTTAAGAGGAGTGGTGAAGCCCTAGTAAGATCTCTGGAGGTAGAAGCGGCCTTCAACACCTCTAGGCCAAAAGTGAGAGCTGTGTCCATCGAGGAGCCTTCCGAAGACGTGGACCCAGTGGCGAAAATGTTGAGAAAAGTGCTTGAGGAACTCAAAGAAATTAAGAGTGGGTCTAGTAACCAGCGAAATAGATCCTGCTATCGCTGTGGCAGAACTGGACACCTGATAAGGGACTGTAAGGTGAGAGTACCACCACGATCTTCTTCACCTGCAAGGACGCCATCACGATCGTACTCACCTGCGAGGACTAGGTCATCTAGTGAGTCCTCAGATAGATACCAGGAAAAACTAGAACTAGCCAGCGTATCGGGGCGCATGCTGGCTAGTAATAACGAAGCCCCCAGGGTCATTAACATCAAAAGGATAAGAAGAACAACTGATAGCCTGAACATCAAAGGAAAACTACACCAGAATGCAGATGCCATGTCCAGAAGACCTTGTTCGGAAACCCGTAAGCATTGTCTGCGCATTGAACATCGAGAAGGAACCGCTGATGTTAGAAAAACCAGACTTGTGACCGATGATAAGTGGACAGCAGCACACATGAGACGAGATCAGGAGAACGATCCGAATATCGCCGATTTTCTACGTTGGAAAGAAAGAGGAACAGAAAGACCGACATGGAAGGATATCTCGGATAGAGGGCCTGCTTTCAAGGCGATGTGGGCACAATGGGACTCACTAGTTGTGGAGAATGGATTATTGAAGCGAGTTTGGGAATCAGCTGATGGTAGATCAACAATTTCTCAGCTGGTTGTGCCCCACATCAGAGTTAATGAAGTTCTGGAAGAAGTCCATGGCGGAAAATCTGGTGGACATTTTGGAGTTAACAAGACACTGAGTAAAATTCGAGAAAGATTTTACTGGGTTCAATGTCGTGACGACGTGGAAAGTTGGTGTAGAAGATGTCCTGTATGCGAAGCCAGTAAAGGTCCCAGAACGAGATCAAGAGCTGGAATGAAGCAATACAATGTGGGTGCACCGTTTGAAAGGATCGCCATCGATGTAGCCGGACCATTCCCTTTGACTGATGATGGAAATAAATACATCTTGGTTGCTATGGACTACTTCAGTAAGTGGGTAGAAGCATACGGCATGCCAAACCAAGAAGCCTCCACAGTTGCCAGGATATTGGTCGACAACATGTTTTCACGGTTCGGAGTACCAATGGAATTACATTCTGATCAAGGGAGAAATTTTGAGTCGAACTTATTCAAAAAGGTCTGTGATCTAATGGGAATCAGTAAGACGAGAACAACTCCACTACATCCACAATCCGATGGCATGGTCGAAAGATTCAACCGAACTATGGAAGAACATCTTTCCAAAGTAGTCGAAGAGCATCAGAGGGACTGGGACAGGCATCTTCCCTTATTCCTGATGGCGTATAGAGCAGCTGTCCATGATTCAACGAAGCTAACTCCAGCTAGTATAGTCTTTGGAAGAGAACTCCGCTTACCTTGTGACTTGGTGTTCGGTTCACCAAGTGTTGAAGAAAAGGAAGTACAAGACTACGCAGATGAGCTCCGAAATGGCTTGATGAAAACTCATGAGACTGCTCGGAAAAGATTGAAATTAGCAAGTGACAAAATGAAGGCACGGTATGATCTCAAAGCCAATTCAGAGGGATTCTTTGAAGGAGATCGAGTTTGGCTGTATAATCCTCGACGGAAGAAAGGCGTATCACCCAAATTAACACCATCTTGGGAAGGACCGTATAAGGTGTTGAAAAGGATCAACGATGTGGTCTACAGAATCCAACGCAGCCCTAGGACAAAGATGAAAGTCGTTCATCTTGAAAGACTGAAGCCTTATCATGGTGAGGAAAGTTTTGTTTTTGATCGGGACGATCAAATTTGAAGAAGGGGGTAAATGTTACGACCCTGGCGATCAACCCCAGCTACCTGCGGGAACGGGAAGTAAACAAGGCCATATTTCTTGGAATAGTAATTAGGTGATTCGACGGCTATTGAGATGACTCGAGAAGATTATCGACCTGTTCACGATATTTCGAGTGGAATCTAGACGTTTTATTAGGTAGTATAAATAGTTGTTGTTAGGGACAGGAAAAAAAGTCTTTATTTGGAAGCGTTATAATAACGATCGAAGAAGTGTTGTGAATCGGAAGTGTTTAGTACGAGTATTGTAATTATTGTATAGTAGTGTTCGGAATAAATCGTTTTAAGTGTTATACCGAGTGTTAAGTTATTACGGACCCAGAGTAAAATCGTAACAATATACCTCTGATTTGACTGAACGGAATTCAGCATACTTGGTCTCGTTCGGGAGAGTAATGTTTGTTGATTATATTGAAGAAACACCAGTGCCATGCTGGTTCCAGCTGCACTCACTAGGGGGCCTAATTAAAACATTTCTGAATTTTTTGATTTTACCCCAAAATCTTGAATGGAATGATATTATTATTTTATCAGTTTTGGAAAGTGAATAAAATTTGCAAGAAATTGATTCAAACCGCATGTTGATATCTTCATTCGTTCCAAAGTTATCTCCTAGAGACTATCTATTAATGAATTTATTGAAGAAATAATTAATTTTTCTATTAGCATTCAAAGTTCAAGCAAAGAATATAAATTGCTACTTCGAACAAATAATTGCATTTATCTGTCACAAACAAATTGAACAAATCATGACAACTGGTCGTTTCCAAGGAAATTTGAAAAATAGAAGATTGAATTGTTTCTTCAATAAATTCATTAATAAATATTCTTTAGACGGTAACTTTGAAACGAATGAAGATATCAACATGCGGTTTGAATTGATTTCTTGCAAATTTCATTCACTTTCCGAAACTGATGAAATAATTATATCATTTCATTCAAAATTTTGGGGTAAAATAAAAAAATTCAGAAATGTTTCAATTAGTCCCCCTAGTGAGTGCAGCTGGAACCAGCATGACACTGGTGTTCCTTCAATTCAATCAACTAACATTACTCTCTCGAACGAGACCAAGTTTGCTGAATTCCGTTCAGTTAATTCAAAGGTATAGGTATTTTAGTCAGGAAAGGTTCAACCGCGTCTACCGCCCTTATTTCACATCGTACGAAAAGAAGTGTAGGAACAAAAAGATGCACTATTTTTAAAGCATTAGCGTGATAGCTTCTGTTCCTCAGCTCATGTTGAAAAAGTCGCTGGAAAAATCAATTTTTCATACGACCATAGCAATTACGCCCTCCAGCGGTAGATATAGAAACTAAAAAACTATTTCCAGCAATTTCCCTTGGTCGATTTTCTAAGAATTTTTTTCTCAACCTCGTACGACTTCTAGTTCCTGAGATATGGTACCTCGCTACCCTTAATGAATCACCCGGTATACTATAGCCTTAGTCTTACCCATCAATATAAATTATTATACAAAGTATACACAATCATTCTTGGACTTCTACTGTACCCTAATAACACAATTATGTCCCATGAATATCTTTAGGACGACTTGTCGGGACATTCAGGACGTCCATAGGACGTTCGAATTTGTTACCGTGGACATCCATTGGACGTCTGTGGGACGCACAAAAATCCCCCTTGAGGACTGGGACAACTATCGAATACATTTATCCTACAGTGTTCCTTATCAAGCAATACGGAGGACATCCTTAGGACATCCGTAGGACAACCTATCAGCAACGCTGAGGAATATCAATTGGATGTCCATAGGATGTCATAGGGACGTACGAATTATTCTAGAAATTGAATTTTCCTGTGTCCCTCTAGGACGAGATCTTGCATAACTGATGAGGACATCCAGTTGAGATGATGGTCCGTAGAAGGTCCCCAATAGATCCTGAAAAGGTTTCCCAAGGATTATCAATGGACGTGGATGTGGAGGACATTGAAGGGGAGTATTTATAGCCTACAAGCAATCATTCGTCGACGAGGTGTAAGTTCACGTCTTCGCAGGGACAACATATTGAGAGTACCGACTGGGACGTCCGACGGACGTTATTTCTAGGATATCGGAAAAGTACAGTTCGTGTACCCATTGGGACATCCGACGCATATCCCTAAAATATATTTCGATTATTATACAATCCTAGAAATATTAAGGACTTCTGTGCAGAGATATTTGAAAGTATGTACCATCAGGGACATTTCATGTTTGCCTAGAAGGGACATTATATAATATCTGGAGTCATGCCAGAATTTGTACTACTCGGGACATCCGATCGATGTCCCTGAAGGAACGTTCAAAATCATATACCATCAGGGACATTCCAAGGATATCCTTGCATGGATATTCTACAATATGTACCACGTGAGACGTCTAAGGGATGCTATTTATGGGACATTTGAAATGATGTACCTGCTGGGACATTCCGTGGACGTCCTTGCTCGGACATTTCATGACATGTACGGGATGGGACGTCCCAAAGACACTTATTTTTGGTCCGGTACATTCGGACTTGAATTGTACCAAATAGGAACGTCCCTAAGACGTTGTGTGCTAATAGGGTATTTCTTCTCATTCCCAGTGTTGCCAACATGAAATTTTCATTATTTCATGTTGGAACACTTGAGACAAATACAGATAGAAAAGCCTTTTTTTTTTCTCTCATGGCAATAATTGGAATGTTGAGAATATTAATTTTTGCACTCACCTCAAAACGAAGATCCCCCAAGGGCGGTTCTCCATATGGTATTCCCCGGAAATAATAATACATCTCATTGTTCTCCACAGTACTACCGGTTCCTCCCAATATGGAACCATCGTTTATATTCAATAATACTGCCTGAAACAAAATTCCTCATGAATTTCGCGAAAAATCATCTTAATTCAATGTGTTTCTTATAGAATTGGAAATTTCGCAAATCTTCGACGAATTTGAAGCCAATATATTTTATCGTTACCATAGCAACTGAACAAATTTCCGAAAATTGTTTCCTCCTCCTGAGGAGAAGGAGCATGAAATCACATTGAACTTTTTTGGCGTTTATAGGTTGAATGACATTCTACATTCAACATCAGATTATAAGGGGCCAAACTCCTACGAAACGGCCCGACTGATTCGTATGAAATTTTTTGTGTGTATTCGGTAGGTATGAAAATCGGTCGTGAGCTATTATCGAAATGGAAATTCATGATGGCAGATCCAATATGGCAGACGAATTTTGTAATTATAATCCAATTCTTTTCAAAATTGGTATTTAGGAGTTTTTGGGGTCGGACGTACATTATGATTCTCTCATTAAAATTTTGAAATTCAAGATAGCGGATCCAATATGGTGGATGAGTTTTCCAATTATGGTCTGATTCTATTCAAATTTGGTATCTGAAGGTTTCTGGAGTCGGACTTTACGAATCCATCGTCAAATTTAGGAAATTCAACATGGCGAATCCAATATGACAGACGAGATTTGTAATTATGATCTAATCTTATTCAAAATTTGTATCAGAGGATTTTCAAAATATGGAAATTCAAGATGACGAATCCAATATGGTGAACGATTTTGTAATTACGATCCGATTCCATTGAAAATTTGTATCTGGAGGTTTTTGGGGTCTGAGATTATGATTTTGTCTTCAAAATTAGAGAATTCAAGATGGCGGATCCAATATGGCGGAAGAGCTTTGAGATAAATAGTAGTTTGAAAAATTATAATGGGAAACGCATTAATGGATTGCCAAACTCGAGGCCAGACAGAATAGGGGAAGAAATCAGATAGTATAGTTTGAAAAATTAAAGAAATGGATTGTCGAACTGAAGAGAGGTAGAAAATAAATTGATGGTAGTTTGAAAAACTAAGGAAACACGCTTTGTATAGATTGTCAAACTGAAGAGGAGTAGAAACTGAAGAGTGGTTTAAATAAATGGAGAACTCGATTGCCAGATTGAAAACAAGTAGAGAATGAATAGAAAAATTCGAAAAACTAAAGAAACTTGCTTTTATGGATATCCAAACTGAGAAAAAAAGGAAAATGAATTAAAATAATGAGAATAACAATTTTCTAGAGATGATGTTTATGGCAAAACAAAAATTTTGTCTGGTCAATCAGTAAGTAAGTAGGATTAGTTGATACATCGCTCGTATGGAAATGTATTTCTACCAACTTCAGCTGAATTAAAGGGCCGTTTTTACGTTCATGCAATCTGCGCAAATTGACTTGTGCATGCTGATTTGCGCAAATGAACTGAGTCGTTGTATTCTATTCACACGTTCAGTCTATTACGCACCATTGTCAATTGTGCGAGCCTAGTAAATTCTGATATTCTGAATAATAGCAATAATAACTCCAAAAGTCAAGTCGATGGATCAGGAAGACGAATTATATGCACTAGCTGGTGTTTGTTTGATATTAAAAAAAGTGTCAAAAAAGAAAAAGCCCAGAAAACCGCAGAGAACTTGGATTGAAAAGAGAGCCACTTACTCTCATATTAATTTAATTAGCTCAATGAATTCTGTAAAGAATACTTGTTCTTTTTTCGACATTATTGCCAAACAAACACAAATACAAACAAAATGACTCAGGAGATTGTTTTAGGGAGTTTAAAGTTACAACACACCGAAATCATCCCGAAATCACTAATGAGATGCCGTGCAGGTCAGAACAAGAATTCGCTGCTACTGAGTTTCTGCGCATGCGAGCGGCATCCGTAGAGTTTGAGTGTTGTTTACACGTTCAAGCATTTGCTCCAACCACATGCAAATTATCTGACCAGCCAGATTTCACTCAAGTCAAGCTTTCTGGTTTGTACAAGTGCACGATTTCGGTTTTCATGGAACAATTTGCTTGCGCAAATTAGCATGCACAAGTCAATTTGCGCAAATTGCATGAACGTAAAAACGGCCCTTAACTCGTAAAATACTGAAATAGGAACTCATTATTCAATTCAACTTGAGTCGTTTGATTATATTTCGTTCAACCTCATGATATTACGTGCGCAAACTTCATTTATACAACATAGTACTTCGAGTTTCTTGTGGGAAAATATATTTCTACCAACTTTAATAAAATCAATTTGTGAAAACCTGAGAAATTACCTACTATCGACATATTCTTCATTAATTTGGGAACTTGATTGAGGTGATTGTGTTTTTTTCAACCTGAAAATTTTATGGCTGTGAACTTTCTCAATACTACATAGTGCTTCGAGTTCCTTGTAAAAAAATGTCTTTCCACTAAATTCAGTGGAATTGAATTAGTCAACAAAAATAGCTGCCTTATCTATACTCTGCGTAACTAACTAAAGTCGATATTTTGTATTTTATTCAGCGTCATTTCATCCTAGTATTTTTTCAATAATATTTTGATGTGCAATTTTTTTACTGAAAACGACTCTCTAGCTTCAATTGAGAACCAGAAATTGAAGCTCTCGTAGTATTATTACTGGAAGCATCCCAAATTTGAAAATATTTTTTCTTCCGATTGGCAGCAAATATTAATTTTGCTGACACATATCAATCAGCAAAGTATTACTTTTCCTGCCTAGGCAGCAAAGTGGTTACTTTGCTGATTGATATGTATCAGCAAAATCAAAAATCCATAAATCGTTTATAATTTCCTTCATATTTCATCCGAGACTTCTCCGGCAACAAATTCAACTCTATATTTTTTGCCACCTCCCTTATTAATGGAGGTGTAAGTATACTTCCAGGTCGCTATCACTGTCCATTATATAATAATTTAAATATACCGATATTTTCTCGCACAACTGTCAGAAATTTCATGAATTGTCAAACCAACAACTGCGATTTCTACCAAATTTTATTTTAATTGAACACTATACAGGAAGAATAAAGAGATTGTGGGAATTGTTTTAATTCGCAAATACAATATTCTCCCATATAATTATGAACAATCGTAGAAAAAATTATATGTTCAACTCGGCAGCAAAGTAGATTGACTGCCTTAGCTGGATTCCTAGCCTCGCTACGCTCGGCTATGAATTCAGCCACGGCAGTCAATCTACTACTTTGCTGCCTAGTTAAACAAATAACTATTGTTTCAGCACTATGTCAATTTCATCGAGAGTAACCCAACCTGCAATTCCAAGCACAGGCAAAAGAACTCATGAAACTTTCACATACAGTGGAGACCAAAAAGTTCTTAATGTTTCAAAAAAGATAGAATAGGAAAGTGGAATATATTGTATTTCATTTGTTACAGTTTTCTCATTGAATTGCTGCAAATATAATTGAAATTATAGTTCAGATGTGTTCATGATTCCACAACTATTGATATTTGTGATATAAATACTCTTTATTTTTTATGTTGAATTAAGAAGTTACAAGGGGGACGATGGACTTTTGGTCCTCACTGTATATTCAGTATCAATGTTGGTATTTCGACCCATTTCATAACTTTATAAAACAAATCTCAATGATAGTCAATAAAATCGACATAATTTTTGCTTATACAAGGTGTTTCCGAAATTGGGGCAATAAAAGAAATGGATGATTGAAACGAATATACAAAATGAAATGAGAGAATACATTTCTGTATTCTGGAAAATAGTGAGCTTCAAAGTTTGTCTGAAACCTTTGTAAATCATTGATGAGAGGTCGATCCCTAACAACACGAGATCTTGCTGGTACATCCCGCTAAGGTCCTACAAATGTCCCAATGTTTCAGACTTAGGTACGATATCCCAGAGATGTTTCTCTTGGGACATCCATCACATGTTTTCATTGGATGATCTAGAAACATCTCATTTGATCTTTTTTTTATAAACAATATCATGGTTCCATATTTGCCAATGATGATTGACATGATTAAACAGTTCAAACAATTGTGACATTTGAAACATTGAAAAGTTGGTAAAAAATCTAAATCAAAACTGTACTTGTACTCATATATATACCTATACCAAAGCCGGCTAATTTCATCGATAACAAATTGAAATAATTATACTAAATATTCCTCAATAAGATTACCAAAGTACCTGCTTAACTTCATGAACCATGTAATAAAACGACAAAATTGAAATATATCTCTTCAGCATATTTATTGCTGAATTTATTTATTATACCAGCCGATAGATGGCGGTATTACTACGATGCTAAGAGTTACTAACCGCCGTCGGCCCAGCGCCAACAAATATGAGCCTCAAAAACTGTCATCATCTTCCATTAGTTATTGGACCGCACCGACCTTATATTTTCGGATTCGGATTGTTACTTTATATCTGGAAATAGGTCGGCCATTTTCAGGATTTCAGATTGAAAATAATTCATACCGTGTCATCCATTACTGTCATCAAACAAAAAACATCCTGAAAGTTTCTCTGAGATGTTCCATATCAAGTACCCTGAATGTCTCTGGTACATCCCGTATCATCTCACAAACATTCTGATGTGATGTTTATAAGACATTGCAAATGCTGACACGGGTATTGCCAGCAACATCCCAAGAATGTCCCAAGGAATATAGGGATTTTCCAGAGATGTTCCCATCATCCCATATGGATGTTTCTACGACGTCTTACAGATGTTATTGTGTTATTAGGGATAGCCCAAACTGAGCGTCTGTTTTGGCTGAGATCACAAGTACTGAAAGTATCATTGACTTCAACAATGTTTCCGGACGTTCAATAATAGTTGAAAGAGTTTTGATGAGATTAGTGCATTGGTGATTTGGGTCGTTAGTGAGTGTGTTGATGAGTTAGTTGTTGATGAAATGGTAATAATTTGGATGGAAGAATGGGTACAAATTTGAGGTGGGTGGTTGATGAATCATACGCTGCAAATTAGATGCGTTATTGACTTTGATGGTTCATGAAATGGGTCTCTGATAACTTGGTTGTTTGTTAGTGACTTCAGTAGTCGATGGGTTGGATTTTCATGAGAGACCAGGTGTTTAGATGATATGGGTGATTCATGAGATAGTCGTAGTTGAGTCGAGTGTTGCTGGAATGAGAATGGGTGCGTTGTTGATTAAGATATTGATAAATTTTGAGTTGGATCATCGATGAGTTCAATGTTGCTAGGATAAGGTTGTTGACTTGATGACACCTTTTTTGTTGATCGATTACCCAGGTAGCACATCATATTGGCTGGAACCCGATTTCATATTGGGCCGATATAGATATATCGTACATGTGAAAAATAATATAGGTCCAATATGAGAGTATATTGGACAAACAATATTGGAATGATAATATTGGTGGAATATTGGTTCAACCTGAGCTGAATATGGATTGTCAGCTACAATATTGGAGCAATATTGGTTGTAAAATTCGTTAACAATGTGTTGAAAAACATATCTATGAATGTTATATAATATTGTTTTACGAATGTCGATACAACAACATAGTATACATATTGTTCCCGACATTTACAACCAATATTGCAATTTGAACATTCTCCCCATGTCGATTCTGAAGCGGTTATGCAATATTGTATTTTCAAGTTAAATGGCATATCGGTTGGATATTGTTTTAACAATATTTGAAACATTATATTCACCCATCTTGATTGATATCATTTTATCTATATCATGCGGAAGATATCGTATACAATTTGCTTCTTACATTCATAACCAATATCGCAATTTGAATATTGTCCCCATGTTGATTCTGAAGCGGTTGTGCAATATTGTATATTTGAGTTCGACGGCATATTGGTTGAATATTGTTTCAACAATATTCGAAATATCATATTCACCTATCTTGATTAATATTATTCTATCCATATCATGCGGAAGATATCGTATACATATTGTTTCCAACAATTATAACCAATATAGCAATTTGAACATTCTCCACATATCGATTCTGAAGGGGTTTTCAATGATTCAAATATGAATATCAATAACGGCAATTCAATATGTATCTTATATCGGACATAGAAGAGAAAAACAATATTGTATTTTCAAGTTCAATTGCATATCGGGTGAATAGTTTTCTAGCCATATTCAGAAAATAATATCATCTTATATTGGCTGATATGTGATTCACTATATCATGTAAGCAATATTGTTCACATATTGTTTTGAGAATACATATCGATATCGGAATTTCGATATTTATTCCATATTACGCACTCCTAAACCGATGTCGATAGATGGCGCTATAAATGATTGGTAACGTACTCTCATTGCCGATCCGACGAGAGAATTTAAATATTGGCTCTAGACGATTGTGAAGTATTATAACCTGGAGTAGGGGTTAACCGTGATCAACAAGGCGGCTTCCCTAGGGCAAGGCCCTCCCATTGCACTCCGGCTGGGCTGACCTTTGTGATTATTCCTGATGCGAATAACTCACAAATATTGGTATGAAAATATTCCACCAATATTTTGAAGACAACATAGCTACATAATGATTTTCAATAATGTACCAATATTCTCAACCAATATTGCACCAATATAACTTCACGAATATACCAGCAATATTGGTATGAGAATATTCAACCAATATTTCTGAGACAACATACCTTCATGATGATTTCCAATGATTCACCGATATTTCCATATATTACACCAATATTGCCGAATGTTCACCATTAATATCTCGCCAATATTGATATTACATTTTGTGTCCGATATTACTCTACGAATATTCAACCAATATTAATATGAGAATATTCTACCCACATTTGGAAACTGATATTGTACCAATATCGCCGAATGTTCACATTTTTTTTCTCGCCAATATTACTTTCACAATATTTTGCCGATATTTTCGTAATATTGCACCGATATTGTCCCAATATATGTGTGCTACTTGGGTATGAGTGGACGATTGATAAAATGGATGCTCTGATGAATTCGGTATAATTGGAATGGGTGTAAGTTGAGTATAAGTTACAGTTGGGTGCATTCAGTTTTGGTTATTCGGTAATTTGATGAGTTTAGTCGTCGATTATTTGATTATTTATTAATTGGTGCTTTGGGTATGGAAGTAGGTATGAGTATGGACTTGGGATGATTCTAGAAGCTGCTGAATAGGTATGTTTTTCACTTGGATCATTGATGAGTCGAATGTTATGAAATTAATGCGACATTGACTTGCCTGTTGATGATTCTGACGTTCTGTCTGTTGATGAGCTGGCTGGCTACCTGCCTATATCACAAATCGCCATTGTTTACAAACAATATCAAAATCAGATGAAAGTATGAAGATAAAATCATAAAGAGATAGAATCAGTTGGTGATAAGCGATGAGTTGAGTGTATGACCAGTTTACGCGAAAATTCCGAAACAATGAAATTTTACGGCTCAAAACTTGAAGAACAACTTATGACAATTTTACGATACTGGAAAGGCCAATTCATATTTTTCATCATCAGATAGAGAATGCGAACTCTCAATGTATTCCTATATTTTATGTTCCCGGAGTATATACTCCACTTCGGATCAACAGCAGGAAGATTTTCTATATTTCTACCTGAATTGAAGGTGGCGCACAAAGCATAAAACGCGTTGGGAAAGTTTTTCAAAAGGTATGATATTCTAAAAAGATGATATAAAAAATCCATAAGCACATCATGCATATTTTCATGCATGTAAACCCTAAGTTGGTGAATATTTCATAAACTGTTATTATGTTTCACACTCTGTTGACAATTGTCCAGACTTAAATTTGCATGTTATATCTCAATATATTCTACTTCCGAAAGTTGTATTTTGCAATTATCATTGGTGCATTTGGAACGTTCTATACTCTTTATCAACCTAGTTTATATTGATTTAACTTGATTTTTTGAGACTTTCTCTCCTCGTTTGTATAAAATGAAAATATTCGTATTATTTCAATATATTTGCAGTGGGACAAATCAGATGATTGGCCCCAAAATGTCACTGCGTTTAACAAATTATTCTATCAGGGAGTCTAAAAGAAAAATCCAGTAGCCTCATTATCCAGTTTATATTGTATTCTTGATGAAAAAAGAAATTAATTCGATATAATTTGATAATTTGAAATATTGAGGAAGCAAAGTCATACATTTCCTCCCGTGTGTGAAATTTGATTTGATTCCAGCACAGCACATGGGAGGACATGAACTCTTGCTTCCACGATATACAGGGTGTTCCTTAAGTACGTGTAGAAAATTCAGGAGCGTGTTGCTGACGTCAAAATGAGAAGAAAAGTTCGTATAAATAAATGTCCGAAAGGTATTCGTTTCTGAGATACAGAGTTTCAAAGTTGAATTCTTATTTTTGTTTTTTGTTAATGAAATTCGAAATAATTATGATATCGGAATGAAATTTGGTATCTAGAAGTATTTTTCAATAACAATATCAAATTTTATGATAGTTTGTCTCTTTCGTGGGGGTGTCGCCACCCACATGTCTTTTGAGTCTTTTGAGAAGTTATAACATTTTTGTGCGTACCTGTATAACGTTTCATAGTAAAAAAAATAGGTTTCTAGAACACTTTTGTGCAAAAAATATATTATTGGTAGAGGTCGCTGCGAGCAACTGTTTTCGAGTTATTGGAATTCGAAATAATCGATGAGTTCGCATTATTTCCATGTGGCTTGTAAGTCGCCTCTAGTGAATATCAGAAAAGATACGCCATTGCATTTTTCTTCTTTCATTCAATATTCTTCTTCATTTAACATTGGAATGTAGGCAAAATATGATTCTTACTAATTTGTACCTGCTTTTTTGAACTCTTCCAATAAGAATTCAACTTTGACACTCTGTATCTCAGAAACGGATAACTTTCGGACATATGTTTAAACGAACTTTTCTTTCTATTTAGACGTCAGCAACATGCACCTGAATTTTCTACACGTACTTAAGAAACACCTTGCATATCTGATTTTATCCACGAACATATATTTTGCATATTTTTGAGAAATTCTTTCTTAAAATTGTGTACCTCTCGAGTCTCGATCCAAATCAATTTGTTACGTGATCTGAGGTTAGTAAGATCTGAACGAAGTCAATCTGACACTTCTGTTGCATTGAATTTTCTCATTGTATAATCGAATTTTCATTTCATTTGAAGTTTCGATTGAGTGAGTTTGGAATATGAGGAAGTTTATTTTTCTATTCATTCTCTACTTGTTTTTAATCTGGCAATCGAATTCTTTATTTTTTTAAACCACTCTTTATTTTCTCTTTAGTTTGACAATCTATACAAAGCGTGTTTCCTTAGTTTTTCAAACTACTTTTAATTCATTTTGTACCTCTTTTCAGTTCGACAATCCATTTCTTTTATTTTTCAAACTATACTATCTAATTTCTTCTCCTATTCTGACTGGCCTAGAGTTTGGCAATCCATTAATGCGTTTCCTATTATAATTTTTCAAACTACTATTTATCTCAAAGCTCTTCCGCCATATTGGATCCGTCATCTTGAATTCTCTAATTTTGAGGACAAAATCATAATCTCAGACCCCAAAAACCTCCAGATACAAATTTTCAATGAAATCGGATCGTAAATACAAAATCGTTCCCCATATTGGATTCGTCATCTTGAATTTCCATATTTTGAAAATCCTCTGATACAAATTTTGAATAAGATTTGATCATAATCACTGATCTTGTCTGTCATATTGGATTCGCCATGTTGAATTTCCTAAATTTGACGATGGATTTGTAATGTCCGACTCCAGAAACCTTCAGCCATTTTGAGTTTTTCAATTTTGACCACAGAATCATAATCTCCGACCGTGAAAACCCCCAGATACCAAATTTGAATAGAATCAGACCATAGTTGCAGAACTCATCCACCATATTGGATCTGCTATCTTGAATTTCAAAATATTAATGAGATGATCACAATGTACGTCCGACCCCAAAAATCCCTAAATACCAATTCTGAAAAGAATCACATTATAATTACAAAATTCGTCTGCCATATTGGATCTGCCATCATGAATTTCCATTTTGATAATAGCTCACAACCGATTCTCATACCTACCGAATACACACAATAATTTTTATACGAATCAGTGGGGCCGTTTCGTAGGAGTTTGGCCCCTCTAATACCGTGACAGGGACAGGGATTTGCAACAAGAAATAGGTACTATTATTCTTCGAAAGTAAGTCGAAATGTATCCCAGAGTTTGGAGACAAAGAGTGGGTTTGGGACATTGCGTTTCTGGTCGATATAACTAGCCACCTTAATGACGTTAATACGCGTTCACAAGGCAAAGATCAATTAATTAATAATCTTGATGATCTTATTTCTTCATTTCAAATGAAACTCGGACTCTGGGAACAACAGTTGAGGACAAAAAACTTCACTCACTTTCCAACGTTGTCATTGCAACCAGATGTCAGGCAGGAAGCAGCAGATAAATATGCTTCTTTGATATCTGACTTGAATCTTGAATTTGAAAACTCAGGATTTCAAAAAACATCGTGTGCTTTTTTCTGCATTTGCAACGCCATTCGCTGTAGACGTGAATTCGTTACCAGGCGGATTACAGATGGAACATTGTGAAATGTGTTGTGATACACAGTTGAGAGAGAAGTACCATCAGGTTGGTTTGAGAGAGTTTTATAAAATGTATTCGGACAAAGATGAATATCCTGCGTTTTACAAACATGCTCTGTGGATGGTTTCGCTATTCGAAAACACTTATGCGTGTGAACAGCTCTTTAGTCGCATGAAGCATATCAAATCCTGAGTTAGAACCTGAATAACTGATGAACATTCAGAAAACAGTTTGCGTGTAGCAACAACATCAGTAGAAATCAACATTGAAGAACTCAGTTCTGCCAAACAAAGTCAGACGTCTCACTAAACTGTAATACTCTCAAATTGGCTCGTTTTCTAATAAATAAATATGTTTAATTTTCAGTTGTTCGATGTTTTTTGAGAAAATGAATTGAAATATTTTTGTTTCCTGTAACGATAGACTAGGAAAGAGTTTGATCGCATACTATCAATATAAAAAAAAATGGAGCGTGGCCCGGAGAGGAATCTTATTTCTGAAATTTGGCCCGGCTACTGAAAAGGTTGGCCACCCATGAGCTAGAGTGTAATTTGGTAAGACGATTCAATTCATCAAACATTTTTTTACGGCTGGTTGTCATGCTTTCAGAAGTTGAGTTTCGTTATTGTCGCTGGAAAACTTAGAGCAAACTTCTTTTGCTGCCCTAATGAAAAAATCACGCGGCTTGTGGGATTTTCATACATGAATTAAATTGTCGTCGAAGTGAACTTGACATTTCAATGAGAATGTCGTTGCCTGATGGGAAATGAACGAAAGAAATCGCCTTCGAAAAAATGCGGTAGGACGAGTAATTTTTCTTAGCAATTTCTTGAGTTGCGTTTTCCTGAAGACAACAAAACTCTAATTAAGAATTTTGAGTTCACTACGAAAAAACAATGCTTAGGTATAATTCGGTTAGACAATAATTTGATGAATACGCAAATCACATCATTGGTAATTGTATTTTCAATGTCTTCACTCGAATACTTTTCAAATCTCGACATTTCCACATTTATTGGATACTTTCTTGACAACGCAAGATTGAAAAATATCTACATAACGCCATCGCGAATTCGTTCACAGTTCAGGTTGTCATGTTTTCAAATGTTAGGTTCTGTTTTGTAAACAGTAAGAATACAAGAGCTGTTTTTCAATCGGATAAATTCCTCTTGCTAATGAAAAATATTCGCTGACCAGTAATTCCAAGGTAAAAACCGACATAAAAAAAATGCGAAACCGTAGGTTGAGCAATTTTGTCTTAAGTCAGATTTTCGAGAGAAATTGATGATGGAACATTTTTGAGTTAGTTAAGAAATGTTTTCAATTGAAAAAAATTTCGAGTCTTTCTTGTCACCATGAAGTAACGAAAATATGCAAATGAACAACAATAATAATTATTACCTTCATTGATGATTTCGTGTTACTGGTAGTTTGCGGAATCGTTTTTTGTATTTTTTGTGGTTTCTTCAAACGGAAATTCCCTGAAATTACTCATCCTGCTAATTTTCGGGTGAAAATTGATGAAATAAACCTCTGTTGTGTGCACTTGAATTCTTTCCTGTTTACCAATTCCTTGATTTCCGCCTACTTCGATGAACATAACATGGCGTCTGTGAATCTCGCTAAGTTTGGTCTGATGCGGTTCCAAAATTGTGACCAATGAAGATAAAGAATACATTTTGCGATTTAGCCATAGGTTGGTACAATTGATGTTGATCATAAGTTCTAGGAATCACGGCATCTAACACTCGATATGTGAAGCCCACGTCATCGTCTGAAATTCAATTGTTCAAGAACCAGTCTGACGAAACAAATGAAGAGGAGGCGCACCAGAGGTTTATTCCATCAATGCGTGAACAATACCTAACAGTCAAACTTGACACGACAGAATTTGGAGTGACATCATCAGGCACATACCTACTAGATGAAACAGGTAGTTTCACACCGATAAATGAACTCCTACACGGAAAACGCTATTTGACGACGACGAGAGTCATTTTGACATCGATCCTAGGTAACACAAACCTCTCCGCGAGATCTCAGAGAGATCAACATCAAGATCATATGCCAACTCCTATCGTGAGGTAGTAAAGATCGCTATGTGCTGTAACTGAGCGAATTTCTTCTTGAAGTCCAATGAAGAAATCTTTCAAACCTCTCACCTTTCAGTTATAATAATAATAATAATAATAAATGCTTTTATTGAGAGGTTACATACAAGTACAGAAAACATAACAAGAGGCAGGATTCAATATCTGCGCATGAAAAATTCATAGCAGAGCTTGCTCTTCCATCCAACCTTGAAAATATATTCATGTTTAAACCTAACTTTGAACATACATGATGTTTAATGGAAATAAAAAAATATCGAAATATTATCGACTCCATTTCCACAACGAATTCCCGAAGTTATTACGAAATTAACCTGAATCAGAAATTCTTACTGCGAGTTCGTTAAGCTAGCTGGAACGTAACCTGAACAAGAAATTCTTGTTGCGAGTTTCGAAAGCTATCACGTATGTAACGTAATCAAGATATTCTCACTGCGAGTTCGTACAGTTGACCCGAACGTAATTTGAATCAGAAATTCTTATTGTGAGTTCTTCAAGTCATCCCGAGGGTATCACACACAAGAAATTCTTGGTGCGAGTTCCTAAAGATATCCCGAACGTCTATAATAAATGATAGCAAAATATCAACATTCGCATGATTCTAAAATCTCAAAAAATACTGCCACCATCATTACAGATATGCACATCAGAATTATGAATCTTGAACCACCCTGTATTTTTCTACAATTCAATGTCAGTAGATAGTGAAAAAAAAGTTAAGATAAGGACATGTGAGCCGTTTTGACCGATAATAATAGTCTCGACACAAAAAATTCTAAAATTGGATTACCCTATATCTCTGTAGTCATTCTCGCTAGACACCGAGTAAGATGCATCGATGGAATTGACTCTCCAGGGAGAACCTCAAAATGCGGTAATATACATCATCTGCCGATATCTTTGAATACTAACACCCTATATATATATATATATATATATATAAAAACAATTCGAGGTGATAGTTCTCATGAAACTATATAACTGTTGTTTTCGATTTTTCTTCTATCTGTGAATCAAACGGTATGAGGAGAATGATTTTATGAACAGTGCAGAAACATTTCAGTCATAAATTTTCATTCCAGATTTGTCTCTGAAGATGAATAATCTGTTTTGTTACCTGACCCTGCATAGTTGATCAATCACCATCACATACCTATCTACTATGTTCTATGCTTCCATTTCATATGCGCTAAGGCCCGTGAGCTCCAACTTACAGAGTTCCCTGGCTGGAACAAAATGATAACTTATCAACTTAGATACAGACAAGGATATCTCGAGGAACTCGCAAAATGATACTCATGAGAATGTCTTGAACAGTTCGTGATGCGAACTCTCAGAGACCTCGACAAGGCATATTTCGTGAATTCCTTGGTTCACTCGTTGTTGCGAGTACATCTCCCGAATTTCTCACCGCAACTCTATGTGTAGGAATATCTTCAATAACTCCTAGTTGCGAACACTCACAGACCTCGTCAGTAGTAATTGATGCGAATCTCCTGAAGTACCCGCCAAAAGGCTATGTGTGCGAATATCTCGAAATATTCAGTTCTGCGAATACTTGGAGTTCGCACCAGTGGCAATTGATGCGAATCTCTCAAAGTTCTCGTGACAAGGTTCTGTATGCGATTTTCTCACAGAACTCACCTGAAGGTATTGTATGTGAATTTCTTCGTGGGATATCGCTTAAACCTCGTTGAGAACATCCCGGCGGCGGACATTTGGAGCAAAAATAGTGCTCTCGGCAACCGCTCAAAAGAAGTAATGGAAGACGTCACAATTTCCTGGAAGGAGGTTGCCGAGATATCTCTAAGATCTCTTTGTGTTAGCTTGGATGCACCTTTTTTATCGCTGATAAACTGCCTGCTCCTTTGATCTAGTAGCTATTTGCACCTGATGTCACTCCAATTTCTGTCGTGTCAAGTTTGATTGATGGGTATTAGCAATTAGCAAGATTTTAGGAAAATTTCGTCCTGGCATTAGACAAAATTGCTCGACCTACGGCGTTACCATCGAGACAATAAGACCTGCATGCCCCGTGGTGACGTCACCAGCCTTACCAGCGGCTCGAAACACAAGCGCTTATGGCGCTATAAGGCGACCACGTATTTCAATTTGAGTTTCAGATCATTATTGAGCTGATTTTGCTGTTTTCTTGAAGAGCTTTCGATTAAAAAAGAATGTCAGTCGTCAACTGAGCCCTTCTTCGCATCCCATTATTATGGAAAAACGAAGTTTCAAAGCAGAAAAACAGATTAAAACACACAACCCATTCGAGTTGAATATATTGGCAAAAATTGTGGTGAAAGTAAACTTCACACCTACTTATACAGGGCCCGCAGAACATATGAACTTATCGTGAGATTGATCGAAAGAAAATTGTGGAAAATGTATTTTATTTTGATATATAGACATGCCATTTGTTTTAATTACCTACATTTATCTTGGAGAATTCCTATTACCTGAAAAATTAGCCAGTGAGTGTTTTCAATTTCCTGCTGTTGGATTTTTTACCCAATTGAAACTTGAAACAGAAATTTCCAAGGGTAAAACTGCATTTATCATGCGATGGTTTCTTTTACGAATTTTTTTTTTTGTGTACTCACGTATATTTGTCTGAAAAACACGAATTTGCTAATGAAAATGTGAACAAACCATTATTTATTAGGATTATTGAGTACCAAGAAAAAATTTCGAAAAAAAAACCATCGCATGATATTTTTTCATGTCAGTTTTTTTCGTAAAATTACTGATCGGCAAATGTTTCTCGTTACCAAGACTTTCTTCGATGTGTTTTTACTGTTGATGAAAATGGTGCATCATTCATTTTTTATCCACCGGCTGAAGCTTTGGGATATGATCTTGGATCCTGAGTGATACTGATAATCTTTACTACCTTGATGTATGAATAAATATTTATGTGGAAGAGTTGATTTATCGCTGGAAAAGTTGGGACAAACTTTTTTCGCTGTCATAGTGACAATATCACAGTGGTTTACCTTTGAAATTCTTCATACATGAAGTAAACTGTTACTAGAAGAAGTGGGATGAACTGAATAATTGAAAGGATTCAATTTCAACTGAAATAAATACATTTAGTCCTGGTATGGAAAATATCCTCTGGGCCCTAATCAATGGACCATAGGTTCGTCATATGTTTGTGTTAGCTAATTTTTCTCATTTTCGTATGAGAAAGAAGTAACGCTCCAGAAATGTTTACACACATACATTCGAGTATCTCTGTTTTTTCTGTCAAATCGAATGATTATCGCAAAAAACTTACTTCGGCATGACTTTCATGTTCACACTGTCACACTTGATCAACGTACTGATCTGATGATTATTTTCACCTGTTTTTACTTCCTTTATATTATGGTATTTGCGAGATGAATGATGAATAAATATTTACTCATTTTTATTTTCAATCTATCTCGTTTTGTTTAAATCACTGGAATTAATTGATAATAACAATGCTCTTATTTATTATTATATTCTTAATAATATGAGCCTACTCATCATAGAGCATAATGATTAACGACTTTTTGACGCATGAGACTTTCAAGTAGGTATAAATATTCTCTGGATTTTATATATGTTTCTTTGTGTAGACAATATGACCTGCATGCCCCGTGGTGACGTCACCATAGTGAGGCCTTACCAGCGGCTCGAAACGACAAGCGCTTATGGCGCTATATTATAAGGCGACCGCGTATTTCAATTTTTGTTTTAGATCATTATTGAGCTGATTTTGCTGTTTTCTTGAAGAGCTTCCGGTTAAAAAAGAATGTCAGTCGTCATCTGAGCCCTTCTTCGCATCCCATTATTATGGAAAAACGAAGTTTCAAAGCAAAAACCAGATTAAAACACACAACTCATTCGAGTTGAATATATTTTCAAAAATTGTGGTGAAAGTAAACTTCACACCTACTTATACAGGGCCCGCAGAACATATGAACTTATTTTGATATATAGACATGCCATTTGTTATAATTACCTAAATTTATCTTGGAGAATTCCTATTACCTGAAAAATTAGCCAGTAAGTGTTTTCAATTTCCTGTTGTTGGATTTTTTACCCAATTGAAACTTGAAACAGAAATTTTCAAGGGTAAAACTGCATTTATCATGCGATGGTTTCTTTTTCGAAATTTTTTTTTGTGTACTCACGTATATTTGTCTGAAAAACACGAATTTGCTAATGAAAATGTGAACAAACCATTATTTATTAGGATTATTGAGTACCAAAAAAAATTTTCGAAAAAAAAACCATCGCATGATATTTTTTCATGTCAGTTTTTTTCGTAAAATTACTGATCGGCAAATGTTTCTCGTTACCAAGACTTTCTTCGATGAAAAAAAAACTCTTGTGTTTTTACTGTTGATGAAAATGGTGCATCATTCATTTTTTATCCACCGGCTGAAGCTTTGGGATATGATCTTGGATCCTGAGTGATACTGATAATCTTTACTACCTTGATGTATGAATAAATATTTATGTGGAAGAGTTGATTTATCGCTGGAAAAGTCGGGACAAACTTTTTTCGCTGTCATAGTGACAATATCACAGTGGATTACCTTTGAAATTCTTCATACATGAAGTAAACTGTTACTAGTAGAAGTGGGATGAACTGAATGATTGAAAGGATTCAATTTCAGCTGAAAAAAATACGTTCAGTCCTGGTATGGAAAATATCCTCTGGGCCGTAATCAATGGACCATATTTTTCCTCATTTTCGTATGAGAAAAAGTTAACGCTCCAGAAATGTTCACACACATACATTCAAGTGTCTCAGTTTTTTCTCGCAGATCAAATGATTTTCGCCAAAAACTCACTTTGGCACGATATTTGAATAACAAATAGATCGTCAACCACTCAAGTAAAATCAGTGTTTTCATGTTGACACTGTCACACTTGATCAACGTACTGATTATTTTCACCTGTTTTTCACTTCCTTTATATCATGGTATTTGCGAGATGAATGCTGAATAAACATTTACTCATTTTTATTTTCAATCTATCTCCTTTTGTTCAAATCACTGGAATTGATAATAACAATGCTTTTAATTATTATCAAATTCTTAATAATATGAGCCTACTCATACAGCATAATAATTAACGACTTTTCAACGCATGTGAGTTTCAAGTAGGTCAATATTTTCTGGATTTTATATATATTTCACAGTGTGTAGATAACTTCTTCTACAAGCGTGCGTGATTCAACCTATACCCGCATGCAATTTACTTTGGGAAGTGTCATTTTCCCGCAGTAGTGCAGTTTTCGCACCCTAGTGCGGTGAATTTTTTCCCACGCTAGTGCGGGAAAACCATGTATATACTATTCTCGCAAAATATTAGTGGTGAGTGACACAAGATGAAAATTTCAGGTTGTTTTGTTGCAGTATTTAGTAAATCAAAATCATCCATCAAATTGCACTATTTATAGTGAAAATGAAGAACTAATGAAAAATAATAATTGATTGTTATATAAATCTCCCTATAGCCTTCGATTGATCTGATGTGGGTAACAATTATTGTTGTCATGTCAATCAAAACACAAATTAGTTAGTCTAATTCACAGATTAACAGACAGAGCGTCAATGTCATTTTCGATTCAGTGGAATTGCGATGAAAAACTGTCAGCTTCAGATGCGATACAGATGAGTTCTTGCCAACGAAGTCTTGAGAACAGTATGAGAAGCACAACACGGGATTTATTGAATGATGCAATAAAAGGTAAAACACCAAATAAAAAAAAGTATTTTTGGCTCATTGCCTAGAAATGTCAGGAACCTAGAGGCCAAAAACCATGGGCGTGCTGCTTTCCGCAATAATCTTCCCCAATAACACAATCATGTCCCATGGATATCCTTAGGACGTCTATAGGACGTTCGAATTTTATACCGTGGACGACCGTTGAACGACTGTGGGTCGCATAAATGTCCCACTTGAGGACCAACTAGGGACGTCCTTGAGGGATGTCCCTGGGACAACTATCGAATACTTAAATCCTAGAGTATTCCTCATAAGGCACAACGGAGGACTTTCTTAGGACATTCGTAGGACAACCTATCAGCAAAGCTGAGGGATATCAATTGGATGTCCGTAGGATGTCCCAAAAACGTACGAATTATCCTCGAATTCAAATTTGTTTGGGTCCCTCTAGGACCCGATCTTGCATAACTGATGAGGACATCCAGTTGAGTTGATGGTCCGTAGAAGGTCTCCGATAGATCCTGAAAAAGTTTTCCAAGCATGTCCAATGGACTCACGTGAAGGGCCTTGACGGGGAGAATTTATAGCCTACGAGCAATCATTCGTCGGCGAGGTAAAAGTTAACGTCCTTGCAAGGACAACATATTGAAAGTACCGACTGGGACGTCTGTAGGACGTTATTTCTAGCACATTGGAAGAGTACAGCTCATGTAGCAATTGGGACATCCGATGGAGATCCCTAAGGGACATTCGAAAGGATGTCCCTAAGGGACATTTCGATCATCATACGATCCTGGAAATATTGAAGGGCGTCTGTGCAGAGATATTTGAAGGGATGTACCATCAGGAACATTTCATGGTTGTCTAGAAGGGACATTATTTAGGATCTGAAGTCATGCCAGAATATGTACTACTCGGGACATCCGATGGATGCCCCTAAGGAAACGTTTAAAATCATATATCATCAGGGACATGCCAAGGACGTCCTTGCATGGACATTCTACAATATGTACCACGTGGGACGTCTGAGGGATGCTATTTCTAGGACATTTGAGATGCTGTACCTGCTTGGACATTCCGTGGACGCCCTTGCTCAGACATTGCATGAGATGTACCGGATGGGACGTCCGAAGGAAACTTATTTTTGGTCCGGAACATTCGGACTTGAATTGTACCAAATAGGGTCGTCCCTGAGATGTTGTGTGCTATTAGGGTTACATACATAATGCTTCAAACGGTACACAAAATAGATATATACTGATAATAATTATAATACTAATTATCAGAAGATAGAGAATATATCACTATTTTTTTTATCGCTTGGAGCGCACGAAAGGGAATCCCTATAATGTTCAAAGAACATCGTGCGTTCCTAGAGAGAGGATAAGAACAGGAGGTAGGTATTGAAATTTGTTTTAATTTCTGAGGATTATATGTTGTTGGGAATACTTCCACAGCCAATGAATTCCAGAACCTAGCCGTTCTATGGATGAAGGAGTCTTGATAAAGTGCTGTTCGACATCTTTCGAGGTTGACAACGAAAGGATGTGCTGACTGGGCTTGTCTAGTTCGTCTGATTGGTATTGCTAGTGAAGGGATGATAGCAGAGCTTTCCGAAGAACATTTCCCGTGGAAGTATCGATAGAAAAGTGAAAGGTCGCCGACCTTTCTACGGTGTTCCAATGATGTCAAAGAGTGAGTGAGTGTTGCGTCACCCACCAGGCGTATGGCTCTTCTCTGGATGGAATCTAAGAGCATCAGCGTATGTTTTGGTGCTGAACCCCATATGTGGGAACAGTATTCTAGAACAGGCCGTATCTGCGCTTTGTAGATCATGAGAAGCTGTTGAGGTGTGAAGTAGCTGTTCGCACGGAACAAGAATCCGAGTTTTTGTGAAGCAGCTTTTGTTAGTTGTTCCTATTTGCAGGAATAATTGATTGAACGAATCAATCAATTTCCTACGCTTGTAGAAAAAATATTGTTTCTAACTCATGCGGAAAGTGTTTTTCCCGCACTCGACTGCTTGCCCGAACTCCCTTTCGCGTCGTTCGGGTCAACGGCATTCGCGTGCGGGGAAGTGATACTTTCCGCACTTGTTAGGAAATTCACTATTTTGTGCTCATATTTCGCAGATAATGTGTCTCAATATTTTCTCACCTTGAAAGTTGAAATTGGCAAAAATCATTAATGCATTCAAAATGTTCTGCAATTGATCCACATAGTTACTATCAAAATATTTATAAGAATTGAGGGAATGCTTCTTGTTCTGAATACTAACGCAAAGAGGCCCCACTCATATTCTTTCTTGTTCCCGGGATACGAAAAAGAAGGTGAAAATGAGAATTATTGTTTATACTCTATTTGAGTGTATCACTAAGGGTGTGAGAACAAATAAAACTGTAATCTAGTTTTTTCAATCAAAATTTCAATGGTGTAGCATCAGGAAAGCTTTGAACATGTTTTCACAAGAGGAGAAAGATGAAAATGTATCATTATTATACCAAAAGCCAGGGCATTCGTCAGAATGAATTCATCCAAATCAATATGAGACAATGAATGATATCAGGATATTCACAAGAGACGAAATGTCAATTTATTTCTGTATCAATTCCCAAGTAACATTTTATTCTCCTAATAGCTTCGATGAGACTTTAAAGAGGTTATGCAAATGATAGGTATAATTTGTTCTGCCGTTTTATAAATGCCCTGGAAAAAGCATATTGGCCTTCATGTCCATATAATCCTATTGAAAGGCTTCGAGATACTATGATAGAACTATCGCATAAAACAATTTGGCATTCAGCTCACTTCGGTTTTAAGAGAGTCATTGAAATTCTTTATCAAAACTATTTACTCCTAACAACACTCTTAAAACACTTAAGTTTCATTAGTGTCTCGAATTTGACCAAGAGGTTCTGAACTAATACTATAAGGTACGTCATAAAGCAATCATAAAACGAAATTTACGCTAGGATAATTAGGACTTGACTGAGGCGATAATGAAACCTAATGGTATTATTATAGCTTTGTGAAAGTAATCATTAAAACCTATGAGCCACAATGAAATCATCGAAGTCAATCATGAAATATATAGGATTTATGAAGTTTTATTTAGAACCGTGTTAAACCCAAATCCCATGATATAAATGTTCGTATTTTTTGCCTACAAACGACGAGATAAATAGTGTGAAATTAAGGGAAATGGCAACTTCAAGCGAAAAAATAAAGAAAATTACTCAAGAATCAGAAATCAAGTCGTGAGAGCAACAGTGACTCTGAATTCCCAAGCCCAAACAATTCTAAACACTGCGTCTTTCAATTCATCCCACCTGAAACCACCAAATAGCAAGAATTCATGAGGACCTGATGTTCATGAAGTACCATCAACGAGTCAGAGCGTAATGGAAAATACTCCTGATCATAGTGCTTCTGAACGGGAACTAGGAAGCGAGGAAGTTGATAACAGTTTTGCACAAATTATGTCAGATGGCGAGTTCAGCATGACTTTGAGAGAATAGAGCATTTAACACAATATCAGGCAAACTGCACTGAATGTAGTTTGTCTATGTTTATGTTTCCTAGTCGGTTTCCTACTTAAAACCGATCACAAAATTCACAAAGTGAACACTGTAAATCACAAAAGTAGATGTAAATCATGTTAGTGACGTTCTTCTACTTTTTGCCACACTGTCAATGAGCACTAGCCATATGATATTCTCAAAGCTTCATAGTTCAATGAAGGCATTATCTCATAATGTTTTTGAATCAATCTTATCATTTTCGAAGCTTTGTTGTCATACCCAGGGGCAAATAGTCATAAGAATGGATTTGAATATGCAATAAGTACTTCAACAGGAGGAAATCGTCTCATAAAATGCCTTATCATTACCCAAAGGTTTTAATCAAGCGTAAGAGAAAAAAAAATGGTTTTAAGTATTATTGCGCCATATTTACTACAAACAGAAGACTATCATATAACACGTTACGAACTATATTATCTTGATGAATGCTTACTGCAACTGATAAGGTTTCAATTCTAGCCTATAAGTTTTGATGTTGGCATAAGAACTGCCATATAGGTTTGAACCCGTGCTGAAAGGCTTTAAAGGAAGTAGTTTCGATAGGTTTTATTATTGCTTTGAAGCATACTACAATGAATTCCTATTAGTTTTATGACAAGGTTTGAGAGAAGCTGTGACAGCATTTATAAAGGTGGGCCCTTTATGTTTTGAGAAGGTTGTTTAATTGTTCTAATGAAATTATTAAAGTATAATAGTTTTGAAAAGACATTTTAAAATAGGCTGTAACAACCTCCTGTAGCTAACAATAAAACTGATTATGTTATTTGGGTTTCGAATTATCCTATTATATGCTCACAGACCAAATAATTGATGCAAAAAACTCACATCGGCTCGCTGTTTGAATAACAGATAGATCGTCAACCACTCGAGCAAAATCTCTGTTTTCATGTTTCCACTTCAACACTTTGTTCCAAAATACTTGATAATCGTACTGATTATTTTCAGCTGTTTTTCACTTCCTATATATGGAATTTGCGATGATAAATAAACATTCGCTTTTAATTACTTTTAATCTCCTTTTGTCTCGATCACTGAAATTAATAATAAATATGCTATTATTATTTTATTCTTAATAATATAAGCCTACTCACAAAGGTGGGTAAATATTTTCTGGATACTATATATTTCTCACAGGGTGATTATAACTTTGCGTAATGATTTCAGCAAATAATGTGTCTAGATATTTTCTTATTTTGAATGTTGAATCTAGAAATAATCATTGATGCATTTAGAATGTTCTGCGCTTGAAACACAGTTTACACTGAGATATGTATGAAAAATGTGATGAATTCATTCCGAGTAATATCCTAGAACATTTTCTCGTATATTTCTCCAGTTTTCTAGATACGTGGAAGAATTTGAAAATAATAATCATTGTTCATATTAGATGAGTGCATCAGTAAGTGTGTGAGGAAAAATGAATCGGTAATCTGATTTTTTCAAATGGAACTACAATGGTATTGATTATGTTTCCCCAACAGAAAAAAAATTAAATGTTTCAATACCAACAAAAAAAGCCAAGACATTCATCAGAATGAATTCATCTAAGACAATAATGATAAATGAATGACACTAATGTATTTATGCACTAGCGGGCCGTAAAGTGCACTTTACCGCCCGGTTTTGTGGGCGTTAAGTCGCACTTTACCGACCGCGGGCTCATTATGGCCCACGGGCCGTAAGGTGCACTTTACCGCCCGCTGTTCTCAGTTACGTTATATCCACATATCAATTCATGAAAAACCTATGATCATTTTCCTTGATTCTAATATATCCAGCGGTATATCATAAACTTCTTCTTTATCCGATTCCATATCTATCGCTATTATTATTATCACTAATTCTTACTTTTCAGTCAAAGAATGACAATTCAGCTCGTTTATTGGATGATTGGATGTATTGATATAGACAACAACCATCAGCTTGATTGACAACGTCAAAATTAGTTAGGTATATATACTGGGTATGCATATTGTGAAATTCTGAAGAATGAATCTCTTCTAGAGATCAAAGAGTTTTTCTATTACGATAATTGCAATATTCGTACGATAACTTTCATATGTAAATCATCCATGAACATTACGCTTCTCTTGATTACTGAATTCATACGCAACAAATCAAATTCGGGGGAATATTAGTTTATCGAAATCTATAGTCATTACTTTTGTGTCAGAAAATGAACCACTAGTGCATAAAATTTTGTATGTATCACGTGCGTGAAATGCGTTTATGGCCTTGAGCGTGTAATGGCCCTCGGCTAGCGCCATCGGGCCATTATTCACGCCACAGGCCATAAACGCCTACTTTACGCCCTTGATACATAAATAACTATTATCTGATGGCATGTCATAATGACAACGTTATGTCACTCAATTTTGATGACATAAGGAAGCTCATTATGGGACTAAAAGTACCATAATGAAATTCTATAAGGAAAACATGTAATGGTTTGATCAAAAAAGTTTATTCAAAATGCATAACTATATGTACAAAACTATTTATTATAAATGGTAAAAGAACAATTACTACAATTTGTAATATTAATATAATGGCAAAGCACAGCTCACTCACCTACTAATATTTGAAACTACACAATACTTACTCCTTTAAAAATAGTTGTCATTGTGACATGTCGAAAATGCAGTTTTTAATTTTTCGAAAATGTACACTCTAAGAAAAACTGGAACACCAGTTGACACCAGCTAACACCGAATGATTTCCTTAGAGGTCCTGCATATTTCAGTGTTAATTCACACCTATTTGTAGAGCACCGGTGTTTGGTGCTATCTCTGCACATTTTCAGGTGAGATTTGTGATTTCGAAATCGATGTAAAGTAATACCAGTCTGGTGTGTTATGTGCAATGTTTTCTGATAGAGTTCGCACTGGTCTGGTGTGAATCACAATACTATTGATCATGAAAAACATCAGTATATTTAAAGTCACACCGGAATGAGTTTACAAAATCATCATCAAATGATCAAATCTACAATGAACGGTGTTTATTTACACCAGATCATTGAATTATTAACCGGAATTGTGTCAATTCTAATTGAGGACAGTTCTTCATCTGACACGAATCTTCAGAATTCTGACACATTTAGGTATGAAACAAAATTGCTTCAATCAATTTGTAATTCATTATAGTGTGAAATATTTTTGTTGAGATATAGGCACAGGGTATCTCAAAATTGCTGGGACACAGAGCTACCACAGGTAATACGGGTCAAAATAAGTTGATTGGACCCAACTTCTGTTTATTGAAAAATATACCGTTTGTCCGTGAGACGAGTTCAGAGTTTTCATAAATAAACATATTTTCAAAAGATCTACAATATCTTTCGGGATTCTTCCATTACTGAAAGAAGAGTTATACTCTAAAATTTGTTCCACTCATTTTTGAACAGCGATCAGCGAACGAAAATGTGTTTATTTATGAAAACTTTAAACTCACCTCACGGACAAACGGTACATTCTTTTATGTAAACAAGTTAGGTCCAATCAAGTCATTTTGACCTGTATTATTTGTGGTAGCTCTGTGTCCCATCGATTTTGGTGTTGTGTCGAAACATCGAGACAATTGTTTCTGATTTTGACTCCTCAATAAACTTTTCTGAGCATTTGAATTTTATTTTTATACACTTCATGATAGAAACAATCATGCACTTTACACTGGAAGAGCAACATGACCCGTGCTTATTGAAAGCACAGTGAAGAGAGACAGTGCTGAATATTGCTCAACGTTTACTACGAATGGCTGTGGAACTCTGGAGTCTGGAGTGTGGAAGTGATAGGAGCACGTACACATGCAAAGAAGATGCGCAAGGTTGCCAAGCATCACGATATGAAATAACTAAGTATATGTACCTATAGTTTCATGATAATTTAATGAACATAGGCAGTAGGTACTTAAATGAAATTGTCCTCATAAGTTCTTGGAAATACTTCCGTTGGCAAAGAATACCGAAGCTTCGTCGTTCCATAGACAAACGTGTTTTGGAAAGGAGTTGCTTGACATAATTCTAGATTGACGACAAAACGATGATGTGGTGACTCAGCCTGTCGAGTACGTTTGACGAATGGTGGACCAAAATGCATGTAAGCTCTGCAGTAATGATACAGAATGTTGCAGTCGTTAATTAGAGAGCATCATATTGATATTAAATTCATCAACTTCTGATCATTATCTTACACCACGATGTTCAAAGTGTTATATATGAAATAGGTTTAAGTAATATAAAATAGACGAGGTGGCAACAGTGTATGGCGACAAATTTGTTCCGATGTTTTTCTGATATTAGTGGTGTTGATTTACATCTATTCCAGTGTCATTTATTCCAGTGATATCAGAAAATACACTGGTTTGGTTATCAATTTCATTACTAGGTGAATATCTTGAAGAGGAATTATTATTGTGTGAATATGGATACTTCATAAAATTGATAGTCACATGAAAAATATGATAGTTGATCACTTTCATGATATGAATTTTGAAAAATTACACCTACTAATGATAATTTTTCAGAATATATCAACTTTGTGATTCATGAATAGAATAATTTGATGTTTACAGTTTGAATTCAAATAATGAGTATGAAAAGTGTGATTCCGAATTCAGATTTGCCATAATGTATCACGATTTACACCGTCGAACCCCACGATATCAAATTCTTAATACTTATGATAGGATAGTACAATTTTGGTGTTGAATAGGGTTAGTGTTAATTCTAACAGTCTGGAATTGAAAAAGACACCAACAGTTTTCTTAGAGTGTATTGATATAAATGCCATCAGATAAAATTTTGTATGTAATACGAATCATAAACAATCATTATGGCACACGCCGTGTTATCGGACTCGGCTACGCCTCGCCCGATAACATTCACGACTTGTACCATAATGATCGTCTTTATGATCCTTATTACATAAATAACTATTATCTGATGGCATGTCACTTTGACAACGTTATGTCATTCGAATTTGATGACATAAACAAGCTCATTATGGTACTTAGTCCCCTAATGAATTTATTATGGGACTAAGTATACCATAATGAAATTCTATATAAAAAACATGTAATGGTGAGATCAAACAAGTTCATTCAAAATGCATAACTGTGTACAAAATTACTTATTATAAATGGTAAAAGAGAGTTTACTATAATTTGCAATACTATTTTCAATGGATTCCAGAGTTTTTACATCAGTGATTGATGATTTTTGGTAAACTTGTAATCCTGTTTGGTTTTTGTCACCAAAAATTACTCTTGATAATTTTTTCTTCTCCGAAATTACAAAAAATTCCCGCATTACATATACTTTTTTCTAAAAAAATAGTTGTCATTGTGACATATCAAAAATGCAATTTTAAATTTTTCGATAACGTATTAATATAAATGCCATCAGATGAAATTTTGTATGTAATACGAATCATAAACAATCATTATGGCAAACGTCGTGTTATCGGACTCGATCGGATAACATTCACGACTTGTACCATAATGATCGTCTTCATGATCCTTGTTACATAAACTAACTAACTATTACGAGAGGAGAAAAATGTTGTCATCACCATATATTCCTGATATGCTTTGATTTATGTAAGTTAACATATACAGTGAGGGGCAATATTATGGAATAAATTCATTTTTACGAGAATAGGCAACTTTTGAGACAAATCCCGAAACACGTCGATTTTTATTTCCAAATTATGATTTTGTGGCAGATATGTCATACTAGTGACGTCATCCATCTTTGCGTGATGACGTAATCGATGATTTTTTTAAATGAGAATAGGGGTCGTGTGATAGCTCATTTGAAAGGTTATTCAATTCTCTATGCAGTGATATGAACATTAACATAATTATTTATACAGGGTGGCCAAAAAAATATTTAATTTGTAAATGAAATTAATTGTCACAAAAAGAAGTATTATCATTTATTTAATACAAAATTACATTGTACTACTGTCGGAAAACAGAAAAACAAATTAGTTGACAAATAAAAATTGCTTTTCGCTTAAATTAAATGTTCAAATTGCCACCCACCTGCCTCTTGGCAGTAATTGAACGGACGAATACATTCTTCTTGAACATTGTGGATCATTTCTGGAGTTGAATTACGAATTTCCAATGTGATGCTATTTGTCAAATCTTGGAAATGTGTGGTCTATCGGCGATCTGGATCATCCTCATTGATTTTGTCTACTATTGAAACACTTGAAACAGTTTATAAATAAATGTTTAGAACTGGTGTGCTTTCTACTACTATGAAGAAACAAAAATAAATTCCGATATTAGGCAAATAAATAATGAGAACTAAAAAGATAGCAAAAAGTATAGTTTTTACAAATCGAGTTGGCTTGGGTCAAATGTAAGTCAGTTCTTGACATTTTCTCATAAGGACTAGTTTATTTCATGAAATAAATAAATAATGGCCCCATTAACTGAAACACAAAGAATCGAAGTATTAATTATGGTTGGATATGGAGATAGAACCAGAACACAACAAGAAGTATGTAATTTATTTACCATAAAATATCCTAATACGCCTATCACACAATCCACTGTTAGTAAAATTGAGAAGAAATTTAGAGAAACTGGACACGTGAAACATGTTGCAAATGCTGGTCGTCCACCAATGAATGAGGATGTGAAACTGTCTGTATTATTAAGTGTGGCAGAGAATCCTCAAATTAATTCTAGGCAAATTGCAGCTGATACAAACATTTCTAAAAGGTCTGTTTTACGTGTGCTGAAAAAAGAGAAATATCATCCGTATAAAATTCATAATGTCCACGAAATCAATGAGGATGATCCAGATCGCCGAATGCAGTTTTGTGAAGTAATGCAAGATTTATGTAATCAAAATCCACGCTTCATTCGTGAAATCCTTTTTTCTGATGAAGCAACCTTCTGTTTGAATGGAACAGTGAATCGGCAAAACTGCAGATATTGGAGTCAAGATAATCCCCATTGGATGACTGCGGTACACACTCAGCACCCTCAAAAACTAAACGTGTGGGCAGGGATAGTCGAGGATAGAATTATAGGTCCTTTTTTCTTCGATGGGTCTCTTACGGGGCAAATATATCTTGATTTTTTACAAAATGAACTTATACCCGCCCTTACAGACATGTTTCCAAATGAAAATGATCGAAATTCGCCAAATGAAAACATATGGTTTCAGCAAGACGGTGCACCTCCGCACTTTGCACGTCCTGTTCGTGATTTTTTAAACAGATGTTTCCCTAGGAGATGGATTGGTCGACGAGGAACAATAGAGTGGCCCGCAAGATCTCCAGATCTTACACCACTTGATTTTTTCCTATGGGGTTACTTAAAATCAAAAGTTTACATCGATAGACCACAGAATTTACAAGATTTAAGAAATAGAATTAGATTGGAAATTCGTAATATACCTCCAGAAATGATCCACAATGTTCAAGAAGAATGTATTCGTCGGTTCCATTACTGCCAAGAGGCCGGTGGGTGGCAATTTGAACATTTAATTTAAGCGAAAAGCAATTTTTATTTGTCAAATAATTTTTTTTTCTGTTTTCCGACAGTAGTACAATGTAATTTTGTATTTAATAAATTATAATACTTCTTTTTGTGAAAATTAATTTCATTTACAAATTAAATATTTTTTTGGCCACCCTGTATAAATAATTATGTTGATGTTCATATCACTGAATAGAGAATTGAATAACCTTTCAAATGAGCTATCACACGACCCCTATTCTCATTTAAAAAAATCATCGATTACGTCATCACGCAAAGATGGATGACGTCACTAGTATGACATATCTGCCACAAAATCATAATTTGGAAATAAAAATCGACGTGTTTCGGGATTTGTCTCAAAAGTTGCCTATTCTCGTAAAAATGAATTTATTCCATAATATTGCCCCTCACTGTATGTTTTTATTTCTGTATCAAGAAGGTGCTGACACACATTTTTGAATTACATTATTATATTCTCACAGTCCAAATTATCAATGAAAAAAACTCACATCGGCACGATGTTTCAATGAGAGATATATCGTCAACCACTCGAGCAAAATCTGTTTTTCCGAAATTCTCATATTAACACTGTTACACTTTTTTCCAAAATAATTGATGAACAAACTGATTATTTTCATCTGTTTTTCACTTTCAATCTATAGAATATACCAAATCGATGATGAATATACATGAACCTATAATTATTTCCAATCCATCTCGTTTCGTCAAATCACCGAAATCCAATTATTATTCAGTTGAATAACTACACTGAAAAACATAACTCACAACGGAAAACATCTGATGAAAATTATTGTTATCCGCTGACTGCCATCACCACTTTATTAGAGTGAAACGCCCTGTATGAGTAGTTCATCTCTTCAAAGAATCAGTGTTTCTGTCAGTTTCCTACCTAATCACTATTGCTCTTCACTCAGAGGAATAGTCGGTAGTGAATACCAAACGTCACTACATCCATCGAATAATACCTCAACAAAATTGTTTCTTACTATATTATAATAGTTATCTGTTTTACTAGGCAGAAAAGTAGTAGATTGACTGCCGCGGCTGATAATTCATAGCCGAGCGTAGCGAGGCTAGAAATCCAGCCAAGGCAGTCTATCTACATTTGCTGCCGTGTGAAACATAGAACTTCTTCTTCAAATGATATTAAAGCAATATTTTCTACAACTGCTATGAAAAATAGCGCATTTCTCATAGCTAACTTAGTTTCAAAACCATGTATTACTCATACTGTGAGAAATATTTTTTCTCACAGCACTTCACCAACACCACATACATTTCCATGGAGAATCAACAAAAATCGACCAATACTTGGCTGGTTTTCAGCTTTGAATAGTTGTCACAACTGTCTGAAGAAGTTCTTTAAATTCTTCAGGGTATAGTTCTCATTAGTGCTTCTGATAGAACTCGCATTTTCCATCGAATATTATTCCAACAATTCATAATGAATAATATGATGTATATACCGAGATGTGACGATTTTGATGAATACATTGCCAGAGACAAAGATAATGGAAGAAGCTGCGAAGGTTGGATTTGTTTCCGGAAATTTCTAGAAAAATGTATGAATTAGCATTAACAAAAAATTTATGGAGTCTAAAAAAATACAGGAATAAAATCTTTTTCGGAAAGTGTACTTCTTTGAAATACTTTGGGAAACTAGGAAAGGCTTTTCCCCTTTGGTCACAATATTCAAGGTGGCATAGTGCCAGATGATAAAATGAATACCAATAAGCTACATTACTCGGATTCTTTGAATGAGTGCATCAGTTGTAGAAAAAGTATTGTGTGCATCATGTGGGGAAAAGCACTTTTTTCACTCGTGTGTTTGCATCACTCGCCCTCCATGCTCGTGCCACAAACTTTCACACTCGTGAGAAAACTTGAACTCTTTCGACTTGTTGCACAATATACTATTGTGTAATTTTTTATTGAATACTCCATCATTTTGTGTTCACCCAATGTCAGTGCCAATTTGTATTACTCATTTCTTCAAAATTTCTTGGAACGTTGCATAGCAACAAACTATTTCTGCCTAGTCAGTAAAAGTAGGTACACCTTTTCTGTCTATTAGGCGGCAGGAAAGAGCCACTATCCCTGCTGCTTGGAGAAAAGTACTATTTCGTAGTGGTAATATTCCATTTAGAATAATAATGAACAATTTTGTAGGGGTATTATTAGATGAATGTAGTCACTGGCGCCTATTTCACTGAACGATTGGTATTTACCGCCGACAATTTTTTCCAGTATTGTGGTGATCCAATAGATGAAGAAATAGTATACTGTTCAACAAGCACGGAATATTAATCATTCCCTACAGGAATGGATTTTGCAGCATGAGCTTTAGGAGTGCCAGTGAGGAAATAAATCTCATAATAATGATATATATGATTACCAATAGTTGTATTTCGTGCAAAATAAACTAACACTCATCAACTTGCATTTCTGTAAGTGAGTAATCAGCTTTCAATTATTGAAAAAGACCTCATGGAAAATTGAAAAGAGAAATTTTGAAAATTATTTCGAAACTTAAATTTGAATCAGAAAATTAGTGGAAGTTAATCAACTTTCAGCTATTGAGAAAGACATCATGATGAAATTGAAAACTGTTGAATAGGAATTTAGTAGAATGAGCAAAAGTGAGGTTGACAAGAGAATCATTCCTAAAAAAATATCTCTGGTCCAGTTAAGTGATACTTTTTTCTGGTTCTGGTTCCCACGAAAAGGGATATCCTGTAATGTTCAGAGAACATCGTGAGAACCAAGGGAACTAAGGTAGGAATTTGTGTTCTTCTTAAATTTCTGGAGGATTTCTGCCTCAGGGAACACTTCTCTTGGCAACGAGTTCCAGATCCTCGCCGATTGTTGGACGAACGAGTCTTTGAAAAGAGATGTAATGATCTATGTATTTGATTTAGGAAAACACATAGGGCGTTCGATTTCTTTTATCATTTTATATTTGACCGTGATAAAAGTGTGATTCCGCTTTTTTCATCAGTTGATCTATAATATTTCAATAGTTCATATATGCTTCGTTTTGAATTATGGTCTGGATCATCTTCATAATTTGTATACACTCAGAGAACTAGTCGGTATAGTGAATACCAAACATTTAGTAAAATAGGCGCCAGTCATTACATCAGTCAGTACATTCATCAAATACTACTATGACAAAATTTTATCATACTAGTAGTAGTAGTAGTAGTAGTTTATTGAAAAATAGGAAAGCCTAATATACAAACATCTCGAGCATCCATAAAACATTTAACATCACACATATATATGTATAAAATTCACAATAGCAATTCATAGTTATACAAGACACATATTTAAAAACCATTAACAATAATACTAAAAACAAAAAAGAAAATTTAACATAAAGTCAACAGATAACTAAACAATCAAGCTAATAATACAAAATACTTAATTCAGGTTGAGGACAATATCAAGTAAAGAAACAATTATTGAATATGGGATAATATGTTATAAACATTTCCATACAATACCCACCCGTCCAACATTCATAGAGTTTTAACATACTTTGATAATGATGATTTGAAAGAAGATAAAGATACTGATGATTTTATATGCATAGGTAGTTTGTTGAATTCATTTAACCCTTTGAAAAATAGAGATCTCATGCTCATACTGGAATTCGTTCTGTGAATATGAAAGTCAGTCCTCATTCGTGTGCCATAGTTATGAATTTCATCATTTCTTGTTATGAATTCATTGAAATAGGAAGGAAGTAGGCCTTTCTTCAATTTATAAATAAAGGTCATAGTCATGTAAAATAAACGAGTATTAACTGAAAACCATTGCAAAGTATCTAGCATCAGTTTAATTGGAGTATATCAGAATTACGAAAATATTTTCTTATCTTAAAAGATGCGTGATGAGTGAGTAGGCTTTCAATATTCATAGTTGAAAAAGTTATTTCTATTATCGAAGGTGAAAATAAGAGAGAAAGGTTACACTGAGAAAATAGGTTTGGTGGAATAAGCAAAATCACTTTTGGCTATGTTTCATTGCTGCTGTTCCTACAAAATCCAGCTAGGTATATCGGAGACTGGAACCTTTGACACGATAATCACACTACACTGACATTTCAATTCATCGACACGGGTTTCGTTAACTATGTAAGCATCTTCAGGAGCAGATTAGAACTAAATATTATATACTAGAATGCTGCTTATATATGATTCTACACATTTATAGGTTGAGTGGAAGAGCGCGTCCTCTCGGTAACTCATCTTACCGTCAGTTCAAAACTCTGCCTTTTGTCTTCAAACTCCATATCTGAACTGTGATATGTAAAATGTAACATGTGTAGTTTGAGACAATAAAATCCTATTATTATTATTATCATTATTATTATAATTATTATTATTATTATAAAATCAAGGAAAAATATTCCTATCAATATGTGTCCGAGGAAGCTTAATAATGATATTCATAACATTGTCAAACCTTGTACTGTTAGTTACTAAGCACAAATACTTATCTTAAGCATTCTAAAACTATAGAAAACATACCCAGTACTATATGATACATTGTATGTTATAATGTGCCACTCTATTATTGGGCAGTGAAACACCTTCCTGTTGGGTGGCCTCCAATTTATAAATAAATAAATAAATAAATGAATAAATAAATGAAGACGATTTGCAATATTTCTCCACCACCGTCAGGCAGCAGCTATTTTTGTCCTAGGCCAAAGTTTCAGAATACTCCCCCTTCCATCAGTAGGTCTGGGAAGTGTGGAATTTTTTTGGTACATAAAATAGAAATATTTCAACCACAGATTCTAGAAACAAAAATAGTAAAAAGAGTTCACATAAACATGATCCTAGAATAGCCCTCTGTCCCTAACAACACAGGGATGTCCTAGGTACGTCCCTTTTTTGTCTCGCGGTACAATTGGTATGATTGGGGCATCCAGGAGATGCCTCGCAGGGGTTGTCCAGTAGACATCCCGCCTGGTACTCCCTAGGTTATCCTACTCGTGTCCCTGGAATATCTGGTATCTACTCACATGAGTCATTGAATGTCATCAAGATATTGAGTTGAATTTTTTTGAAAATGTTCGTTTTTCTCCCGCAAAATAATTATAATTAAAATAAAGAATATAGTCCAAGAACTTCTCAAGAAATGAACATTTTTCGCAAACAAAAATCGTAAATGCATAATGCCCATCATTTTTAAACCCCCAAGAATGATAATAATTATACCCAAATCCTAACAAAGTTGTATTTATTCAGGTTTCTGTAGTTTAGTCTTGTTTATAAATCTGTTCAGTACATAAATCTTTATAAGGCATATTAGCCAACGGAGTTAGGTGCGTGCCTGATCAGCTAAAGGTCCCGGGTTCAATCCCTACTCGACCTTCATTTTTTTTGTCGAAGGGATGTCCCTGGAATATCTTTCCTTTATACCTGGTACATCCCAGGGACGTACCAGAAGGACATCCCTTGGATACCTTTTTTGTCGGCCAGTGGATGTCCCTGGGACGTCCCTAGTATGTACTTTGTCCCGACAAAGAATATCCCTGGGATGTCCTAGTTTAAAATTAGGGACGTCTCTGGGAAGTCCCTAGGATGTACTTGTGTTGTTAGGGGTCATAGCGATCTGAAAGAGGGCCCAAGATAATGGTTTTTTGACAAATATTTCCGAAACCCTCTGTGATGAGATAACGAAATTTTGTACATGTATATAATTTTTCATGCTTGATTCGAAAATGTTGAGAATTTTTAAAAATTTTGATCAGGTGCGTGGTAAAAAGGTGGGGCTAGGGACATTTCTTTCCCCAACTATTTTGTCTATGCACTTGTCGCCAGTTTGACCAGGATATATGATAATATTATCATTTTCACGTGAAAGTATACTCCTGTTTACTCTCGATAGAACTCGATCTTAGAAAACTGCTGCGTGATAAAAATCGCACTATTTCTTATTAAGGTGCATATCATGATATTTTTCGATTAAACATTTTGATTTTTCCTTCGATACTTCGGATCAACCAGAAGTAGATGATGAAAAACCGGTATTTTTTATCGAAACATGATTCTTGGGGAAAAATTTGGTGCCTTTTTATATGGAAAAATCACTATTTTCATTTTTCTTGAAGTATACTTCTGAAGTCGATTCATCAGTTTCATCGCAACTAATCAAGAGTATATCTTTTATGTAAAAAATATGATATTTATATTATTGCAATGATAAAAAAAAGTTCTGGAAATTAATGTCCTTTGGCCAACCCATTTCTCACGTCCCTGATCAAAGTTTCTGTAGATACACAATTTTGATATCTCATCACAAATGGTTTCGAAAATATTGACAAAATAGTTATTTATTACACAAGAGAAAAAAGTAGTAGATTTTAGCTCCAGGTTGTGTATTTCCATGGTCGATCATCTGTCAGATGTGCTCGCGACCTATCATAATAAATATTCAATTTTGACAGCACGAATTTCTGACTGATCAATTATTGTCTGAATTAATTATGAATTAATTCAATTTGCAAAATTACTAGGCAACCTTGGTTGTTCTATTCCTGGCCTGGCAGAATTTGCATCTAGAGGATCTATGGCCAATTTCAATGAAATTCTGTTCAAATGTAAAAACTTCACGAACGATAAGATTTTCACAAAATTCCTAAATACACAACATGTTTCGCTAACACAGTAGCTTCGTCAGGTGATATACTGGTACAATGAACTTGACCAGTGTATATCACCTGACCTGTAGATAGATAGATAGATAGTTTATTTGACTATATCATACATATGCTTATTCATAGCAGGTCATTTGTGTCTCAGAATAAAGTTTTGAAAACAATAAAATGAAAGTTCGAAAATAATAAAACATCACCATTACACAAGAACAAACATACAAAGGTTAATATATAATAAATATTCGTAAACTAATTCTAATGAACAATCGGTAAGTATGTTCTTGAAGAAAAGCACCTGCAATATTTTCAACGTATCCATCGATAGAATATTTGACAGATACGATTTGATTGTTCGTTTGAACTCATTCATATTCGATATTTTAACTTGATGTGTTAGTGCATTATAAAGACTGAAATCTACAGGATTTTTTCGTGAAACAGATAGCCTATATCTAGGGATTCTGATATTATCAGAATTCCTAGTGTTATGATGGTGGACATCAGCCTGTGTAGTGAGATTAGACGATATTTTATGGATTTCAAGAAGTGAATTGAAAATATATAAAGACGGAAGAGTCATTATTTTGAATTTGGTGAATAACGGTCTACGGGTATATCTATATCCTACATTACCCGGTATTCTTATCGCTTTTTTTTTGAAGAATAAAATTTGCACTTGCAGCTGAAGAATTACCCCACAGTATAATTGCGTAGCCCATTTGAGACTGGAAAAGTGAGAAATACACTGTACTTAAAGTCTCAAAATCTGAAACATGTCTGAGCTGACGTAAAACAAACAATGAACTTGACAATTTATGCTTCAACTGTTCTATATGGAAACTGCAACTCAATTCCTGATCCAAGGTGACACCGAGTAATTTAACCTCTCGTTTCTCTTGCTACTGACGATGCCCATGTTGACGAGTACGGAAGAAAAGCCTCTGAGACTTGTCATTATTAAGTTTTAGATTGTGAGCTCTGAACCATGTCTCAACCTTTCCTTCAAATTCTTTAGACCGATCTGATAAACTATGGTAGTCTGGACTCGAACATATAAATGACGTGTCGTCAGCAAAAAGGACACATTTGATGGGGGTCATGAAAGTGCTTAGCTCATTGACATAAATAATGAATAGAAGTGGTCCCAAGACAGAGCCTCGAGGTACACCATGATTCATTTCTTCAAAATCGGATCTTTCATTATTAAAATGAACAATCTGAAATCTATTTCTCAGATAAGATTCAAAAAGGGAAACTGCAATTCCTCTGATGCCATAAAAATGTAACTTTTTCAGTAGAATATCATGAGCGACACAGTCGAAGGCCTTTGACAGGTCACACAACGTAATAGCTATATGATTTCGCTGCTCAAGGCCCTCGACTATGCCACTACATCCAATACTGCCGCTGTGGTTGAACGACCAGCCCTAAAAAGAAATTGCGAATCACGAAAATAATTGTTCAATTCAAAATATTTTGTTAACCTTTGTTTCAAAATTTTTTCGACAATTTTGGAAAATATACAAATGATGGATATCAGCCGATAATTTTCAATTTGTGAGACATCTCCTTTTCTGAATAAGGGAATGACTTTCGAGAATTTAAAAATATCTGTCTATTTAGGTCATGAACATTAACACATGAAGAGTTTTTCAATGATTCAATGGTATCCATGACTTCATGTTGAGTAACTGGGAGTAGAGAAAAAGAAGAAGAAGGTGCTGGAAGAATCTTTGAGAAATTCAGTAATTCATTTTCAGGAATCCCAGGTAGAGATTTCATGATAGATTATGCCACTTGAACAGAATGATCATTGAAATCGTTCGACGTGATGTTTTTATTAATGAGGGGAATAGATTTAGTCTTGTGTCTTTCAAAATTGATAATTTGCCAGCTTGCTCCAGACTTGTTATCAGCAGAGCGATGTCAATGTCAATGGTTATCAATTAGAATAATATTATGATTTCAATTCTCAGTTTTATCCATTCGATTTGTTTTATTCAGTTATTTTGGTCACTTAGTCTTCAAACAGAATTAAACTCCTTTGATAGTATAGCTTTTGGAAAATTGTGAATAAACCTTCATTTTATGTTCGACTATCTGGAACTATTTGGATCGATGGCCATTAACATCGATTCGATTCGAAACACAACAAAAATAAATGAGGAAATCCAGGCCTGATGGCAATGAAAGGAAACATGTTGATTGGAAAGTTAAGTTTCACTTTTATTCGTGGAATTCATGCGTTGCGAAGTTATTATTTCCAAATAGATGAATTTGTTACCAAATTTTCGTTTTTTACTTAAAATTCATGTTATTTTTTCAATTCAGTGAAAGTTTGGGGAACATTTCGAACATTTCCTTTCCGCTGCTTGTTTTTGAATATCGAAAATTGTCTGAAACAGTTTGAAGATGCCATTTAGAGGATACACTTTTTGACATAAACTGAAATATCGAAAGTATCGAAAGAACGGTCCAAGATTCAGTCGATCAGAGGGTAGTAGCAAAATATTCCATGAAAACATCAGACGAATCTAAGAAAATGTTAATTGGTTATGATCAGAAGATGTTTTTGCCCCACCTCAGAAATCATCCTATATATATATATTAGTATATAATAATGAACACAATGAATACACTTATTGGGGAAAATAGTGGAAACGATGGATAAGGAAAAGTTGAATCTGTAGTTGAGTGAAATGAGCTATACATACACTGAAGAAAATAGTTGGTAGTGAATACCAAACGTTCATTAAAATAGGCGCCAGTCACTACATTCATCTAATAATACCACAACAAGTTTGTATAATACTATACTATATATCAAATATTACTACAACAAACAAAATAGTATGATACTTATATAGTATAGTACTTATAGTATTTCAAATACCATAGATGCAAGTAAATTCAGACCCATGAATACTCTTCCTACTCTTGAAAAAGTGATAGAATTGGCAGCTCATACACAGCTGATAAACTATTTGAATAGTAATAATATCCTTAGTGAGCACCAATCGGGATTCAGGAAAAGTTATTCATGTGAAACAGCTCTTCAATATACATTATCAAATTGGAAAAAACATTTAGATGAAAACAAATATGTTATTGCAGTTTTTCTTGATCTGAAACGTGCATTTGAAACAATTGATAGGGACATTTTATTACAGAAACTGAGGTATTATGGAATTGCTGGATCTGTTTATAATTGGATGGAAAGTTATCTTGAAAATCGAAGTCAAAAAACAAAAATAGGCTCAAGTTACTCCAATACATTGAGTAATAATATTGGAGTACCTCAAGGCAGCGTCTTGGGGCCACTTCTGTTTATTCTGTATATAAATGATATTCAGCAAATTGCAGGGAATTGCTTTATCAACTCATTTGCCGATGATACATTGGTGTATTGTGCAAATCACAGTTTGGACCAAGCGATATTAGAAATGAACAACACATTAGCCAATATTGAAAGATATCTGGAGACAAATAAACTTAAATTAAATGTTACTAAAACCAAGTCAATGATTGTTACAACCAAATATAAATATAATAACATACTTGTGAATTCGATTGATATACTGATTGAAAATACATCTTTGGAGATTGTAGAAGAATTCAAGTACCTGGGATTTATGATAGATAATAATCTAACATTCAATAGTCATGGAGAATATGTCATTAGAAAAATTTCTAAAAAAATGTACTTTTTTTCAAGAATTGCAAAAGCACTGTCCATGTTTGCTAGAGTAACAATTTACAATTCTATTATTAAACCTGACTTTGACTATTGTGCAACAGTAATTTACTTATTTAACCAAAATCGAATTTCCCAACTGCAAAAGCTTCAAAATAGAGGAATGAGACTAATACTTAATTATATATTTTTCACATTGCGTTCACAAGCTTTCTAACTCGGTTTAGCAAAAAAAAGTGTATATAAATATTTTCTCTTCTTGTATCTAGATACAAGAAAGGAGTCGGAAGTGGGTATTATTATTCACACTATTGTTTAGTGCATCACCAGATGTTTGAGATGTATCGGAAATCCGATGATGTCATAGGAGAGGTATGATAAGGTTTTTGTATTTTGCAGAAGTAAATGATTTTTAACTGGTTTGGTTTACTTTTATTTTACGTTTTGCAATAGTTCACAGACATTTTTCCTTTCCACTGTGTGTCCAAGAATCACGCTGAATCATGATACATCCTTGATGACAACTGACAATAATGACAGACTTCTATTTTAACACTTGACAGAACGCAGGAAACATTTGTCTTTCCATTGCCAACTTAACATATTTCAACACACTCCCTCAAGGGTAGACCAAATGTTTACAAACATACATAAAATATTACAAAAATACATAAAATACTATAAAAATACATAAAATATTATAAAAATACATCCTATACAATATTCATTGAAATGACACAGGAACACACAATACATATTTACTGCATGATTGAATTTTTAAATTTTACAAATTTAACAGGCTGCAGAGGCTTAGTTAAAATGTCAGCAACATTTTCATCTGTTGGACAATATTGAATTTGAAACCATCCCTTCTTGAACTCGTCTTTGATTAAATGGTACTTCACATCTATATAGATGCATTTTCTTGTGAGCTGATTTGCTTTTATCATTTTTATGCAGCTTGTATTATCAACATGCATATTTACCTGGACTTTTTCTGACAATAATTCTTCAAGTACTGATTTGACATACTTCATTTTTTTACAACATTGGGCTGCAGCTATGTATTCTGCCTCTGTAGAATGTTGGGCAACACATGATTGTTTGCGAGAACACCATGCAACTGGACCATTTGCATAGAACATGATGTACCCAGTAGTGCTCTTGCTTTCTTTTCTATCACCAGCATGATCTGAATCACAGTATACATCCAGTGTATGACCAACCTTTTTGTTTGAATAAAGAATACCTGTTTCAGTTGATCCCTTCAAATATCTAAGTATTCTCTTGACATTGGTGACATCTTGTTTTGTTGGGTTTTTTGTATATCTGCTGCAATAGTTGACAGCATATCCAATATCTGGCCTTGTTTTGCAAGACAGATAGAGAAGACTTCCCACTGCTTCTTGGTATGGAAATTTTGTTTCAGATGAGGTAGGATCATCATGATGATTTTGTTGAGAGATTGGAGTGTTTGTAGGTTTGGCAGTTTGCATTTGATATGTATTAATGACTTGTTCAGCATATCTGGTTTGGTTGATGAAAATACCATTTTCAGTTTGTGAGATTTGCATTCCTAGATAGTTTTCAGGTTTCAAATTCACTGTTGTTTCAAATTGTTGCATCATCTTTGACAGAAATTTATTTATATGTTGGGGATCTTCACCCATGACAATTCCATCATCAACATGGATTCCAACAAACATTTTTTTCTCAGACATGGATTTGAAGACACATTGATCAGTCTGAATTTGTTTAAGACCTTCATTCTTGAGAAAATCTGTAAGGCGCTTGAACCATTGTTGTGGAGCCTGTTTGAGTCCATAGAGAGCTTTTCTCAGCTTACACACTTTTCCAGAGACATTGAAATCTTCTGGTAGACGCATATAAATATCTTCTTGCAGATCTCCATAAAGATTTAATGTCAAAGGTGAATATTTTCAGATTTTCAGAAGCAGCAATAGCCAACAGCATTCTCAAGGAGTTAGACTGTATAACAGAACTATACATGTCTTTGTAATCCAAGTATGTCTTTTGTTGGCAGCCTCTTGCTACTAATCTAGCCTTGTAGCGCCCATCATCCTTAACTTTGAATAGCCAACGGCTAGTCACAATTTCTTTACCTCTGGCATAGTTTTCACTGACTAAATCCCAAGTATGGTTTTTCCTGAGACAGTCTTTTTCATCTTGGATAGCTTTCATCCATTTTTCTTTTTCTTGACTTCTCATACAGTCTTCATAGGTCAGAGGTGACTCTTCAGTAACCAGTGCATAATCTTCAAATTTCTTTGGTATTTTTGTAACTCTTCGTGGTCTCTGGCTCTGATGAATATTTGGTACTTCTTCTTCACCTTCGGATGGTTCATAATCAGAAAAGAAATCTTCTTCATCAGTTTGAATTTCTGATTCCTCACCAGAGATTTCTTCAATATTTTGTTCATTTTCTTCATTTTCATTGTTTTCTTGATTTGCCTCATTTTGATTTTCTTCAGTTGGTTTCAGGTTTTCCTCATCTTCTTCTAAGAGATTTTCAATTTGGATGTTTTGGTTTGCACAATGTTCTTTGGTTTCTTGAATGCCAAAGAATTTCACATCTCTTGAAACATAGATAATATTTTTCTCCTCATCCCAAATTCTGTAGCCATTTTCCGCATAGCCCACAAATATTCCTTTTGTTGCTCTAGGATCTAATTTTTTGAGTATGCCTAGTTTTTTTGTGTATGCCACAGAACCAAAAGTTTGAAGTCGGGATAGGTCTGGTTTTCTTTGAAACCATTTTTCAGCAGGAGTTGTGTCAACTGTTACTGTGGGGCTTCTATTCAATAGATAAGCAGATGTTTGCACTGCAGCTCCCCACATTTTATTTGACACATGAGATTCAAAAAGCATTGCTCTTGTTTTGTTGCAGATTGTTAAATTCATACGCTCTGCTGTCCCATTTAGTTGGGGGGTATGAGCAATGGTATAGTTCAAATGAATACCTTTTTCTCTGCACCATTCTTTGAGAGCATTAGAGCAATATTCTCCACCATTGTCAACTCGTATTTTGGACACTTTGAGATTGTGGTGGTTTTCAGATTCCACAATGTAATTTTTTAGAAAAACTTCAGCTTCATTTTTTGTTTCCAACAGATATACAGTCACAAAATGTGTGTAATCATCTACACAAGTCATGAAATAATTCATATTATCAAATGTTGGAGGTTTGATTTGCCCACACACATCAGTGTGTATAATTTCAAGAGGCCTTTTGGCTCTCTGCCTCACTGTATTAAAAGGGCTTCTGTTTAATTTAGCCATAGCACAAATTTCACACAAGAGATCAATGTTACAATTACTCAGAGAGGGTGGCACTCCCTTACACATAGTAGGGATTTTTCTTAGATTTTTGAAACTAATATGTCCTAATTTTCTATGCCACTCCATGTATTCTTCATCAGTTTGGACTAGGTGTGCTTCTTGATTTGGTTCTGAACACAGATTGACAACAAACAATCCACCAGGGGTTTTTTGACCAGAAAGGATGACATTGTCATCTTTTGTGATGGTGACTTCTTTTTCTTTGAAGTGAACTTCTCCACCATTTTCAGTTATAGCATGCACAGAGAGTAAATTCCTTGTTAACTGAGGCACATAGGATACATCTCTAAGCAGTACATTTTCAAGTTCAATATTTCCAGACAATATAGCATTCATGGTTTCTCCTTTCTTAGCACTGAGTATTTTTGCACCAGAATACTCAGTGTCAGTAAGTATATCACATTTGTTTGTTAGATGTGATGTACAGCCACTGTCAACAACAAAGAAATCTTGATTTAGATTTTGACTGAATAGAACTTCATTAACAGGATCTTTCTTTTCCATTTCCACAAAGAAAGCAACTCTGTCTTTGTTTTTCTTATCATGCTCTTCTTTGAAATAGCATTGGTCAGATGCATGATTTGTTCTCTTGCAGTACACACAAGGAGAATACTTAGAATGATTCTGGGTGGATGTGTTTTTCCTTTTAAAACAGTCTTCTTCATTATGAGTGTCTCTTTTACATTCTTTACACCATTTTTTCTTTGGGCATTTTGGTTTTATGTGACCAACTTCACCACATTTGTGACAAACAGTTTTAGCTTTGGATTTTTGTTTGGTTTTGTAGTTTTGAGCACCAAAAGCCACATTTTGATCATCAGATCTGCCAGGTCTGTTAGACTTCCTGTAGTTTTCTTCCACACAGAGTCTGGCAATAAGATTGTCCACTGTTCTTTCTGCTACTGGAGTAGAGTCCCAGGCACTTGCAAAAGGACGATATTGCTCTGGCAGTGAGAACATGATTTTTGCAACCAAACTGTCATCAGAAACTTCTTGATTGAGTTGCTGCAATTTATACACAATATTTCTCAGATAGCTGAGGTTTTGCATCATGTCTATTGTTTTATCGAATTTGTATCCATGGAAATCAAGTAGGAGCTGCTGTTTGAGTTGGCTTGTATCACTCCTGTATATGGTTTTCAATGTATCATACATGTCTTGGGCAGTAGAACATGTCAGAATATGATTTTTTACCAATCTATCTATGGTTCTTATGATATATAGTTTTGCCTTGGCATCCTTTGTGTGCCATGTGGATAGTTGTGTTTCGTCTTTACCACAACTGGAAAGAGGTTCTTCACCAGAAACTATTTTCCACAGCTGCTTGGCTTTGAACAGGATGGTGATTTCAAAATCCCATAGTTGGTAAGTATCTGGACCAGACAATATTGGGAAACCTTTTAAATCGCTGTCTTCAGACGCCATTTTATTTTTAGCTCTTAAGTACTTTCAAGCACGTTGACGCCAACACAATTTTGGAAATTTTGTTTTGTTTTTCACAGTTTTTAACCAGTAACTTTTGATGTTACTGGGCCCATAACCTGATAAGGTTTTTGTATTTTGCAGAAGTAAATGATTTTTAACTGGTTTGGTTTACTTTTATTTTACGTTTTGCAATAGTTCACAGACATTTTTCCTTTCCACTGTGTGTCCAAGAATCACGCTGAATCATGATACATCCTTGATGACAACTGACAATAATGACAGATTTCTATTTTAACACTTGACAGAACGCAGGAAACATTTGTCTTTCCATTGCCAACTTAACATATTTCAACAAGGTATGATTATGTTTTTTCAACAGATGAACTGACGAATTAAATGAACTTTTATCGGAGGATATTCTTGGAAACGAAATAAGATTCATCAAGATAAATACAATCATATCTGAAAGGTATGTGCAAAATCTTAGCACATAGTCCAGAGGTCGAAATTACCGATTTGAAGCAACATACCTCACAGGGTGTTAAATTTGAAAGATAAAAATCGACAAGTACCTTCACTCCAAACAAGAATTTTGAGAAATCCATTTTTGCACTGCCTATCCATTGACCAAATAACATTCACAAAGATAACAACAAACATTTGTTATTCATAATAATTTAACTATTCTGGCATCGATCAATAAAAACCGAAATATCTCGAATACGGCTTACTCCAGCAGATGTTCAAAAGTGTACCTCTCTTGCACAAAAATATTCAGACTATTAATTTTCTAACAAAAAAAGTTGAAAACAACACAGAGAAAGAAGTTATGACCATTCTGAACCATAAGAAGTGCATTGGTAAGCGCCCTCTAGTGGCCACAGTGAAAAAATGTCCGTATTCGGCTTTCGCATCTGAAAGAGCCACCGTCCACTAATTTTTGGAGTTTTCAATTCAAGGAAATTTTGAAAAATTTTATATTTCAACTTCACCACCCTGTATCTCGAAAATTTAGCGATTTCAGACTGAGGTAAGTTGCTTTGGATCGGCTTATTTTAACCTCAAGAATATGTTCTAAGATTTTGTAGAGACCTTTCCGGGAAACCCTGTATATCATCTATATACGGTAAAGGAAAGAATCATCACAATTTATTTCTGATATATGACTTATGTTTGTAACTGAACAATTCTTTTATTTTTGTTTCATGACAGCTTTCATGTTTCATGACAGGTTCGATCTTCTCCAGAGCTATACAAGACTGGCAGGTGGTTAGAGCTCAGCTCATCGACAACTTCTAGGCCAGATAGGGTGGTGGCATTCTTGCTCAGTATTGAATCTATTATGGACGGTGTCATTTCAACGGCGTAGTCAAACAAAGCAACTTCGAGAGTTCAAAAATATATCTTCGGGAATAAGCAAGGTTATACATGCCATTTTCGGACATCCTGTATATTCCAATAATTTTCATTGTGGAAATATTCATGATAAACAATAATGTACAATGTTGGAAATCTAACTCTCATTAACTGGAAAAAATTCGTGCGAGCGCATTTCAGTCAATCTTATCAGGTATTATATGCCATTTCAGTATGTAAAATGGATTATATCGTTGCAGACTATTCATTTGAGAATTTCCCTGTATTGCTCCTGCATGGATTATTTGTTGCGCCCTGTATCTCTTGCGTCCTGCCTCTAGATGGCACGTATCAGGTAGTATTGAGTCAATGACGGCTAAATGGACTGTCTGACGAGTACTACCCCGTCAGACAGTCCATTTAGCCGTCATTGATTGAGTAACGGACGAGTGCGCCAAATGGATTCATCCATTCCTCAATCTGCAACTGTCAAGTCCTATTTGAAGTCCGTATGACACGTGCCAGATTTTCCCTCATAAAATGTATCATTATTGAACACAACAAAACATTCAGAATAATCTGGGTCATTTTCTGTGGGTGAATGCTGTGCTGTGTGGGCAGCGAGGCGCATGTTATGAAATAATATAATATGCATCATATGCACATGCCGGTTGTGCGTCTATAGTAACCTCAAAATATATTTTTGGAAGATGATATTCAAAATTGAAGAATGGCATAAGTAATAGTTTCTTTTAAAAAATATCTGTCTGCAGTTCTGCAAAAGTGAGTGCTATGCTCAGCGTATTTGAATAAAAAAATCGGAATGGAAAAATATAGAAAAATTGTCTCGTGAACCACTCCCAAGAAAACAACCGTGGGCAAAGAGTTCTGAATATGGACAAAATTATCACCTATATGGATACCCTGTATCATTTTATGAGTATCTACAAATTTCATGAGAATGAAAAATGATCAGCTCACCTTTTTCCTGGACAAAATAAACAAGTTAGCTTCCTTTAACTTTCAGGTAATTTTGAATCTTCCGTAAACGCTGTTTCGTAACGAAGTACTTCTGTATCTTAATAATCATTTCTTCATCATAGCTTTTATCCAAAGTATTTATGATTTCGGAAATTATTGTAATGATAGTAATAAACTCCAATAAGACATTCATAATTATTCAAATTCCAAAGATTTTTCCACTCGTGAGTCGAATATTTGAGGTCATGACGTGTTCGCACCGTCGTACAAGCGCACAGTTCTGAAAACTCGAACTCTGAGCGGGCATCGAGCAAGTTTGAAAGCCAGTGGAAATCATTTCTCAACAAAAGTTCGCTCTTGAAATTCGACGAGTGGAAAACGCTATCAAAGAAAGCTATTCGGATGTGCACGTATTTGATTGTTGATTCAGTATTGATGAAAAATACTAACTTAAACGACACACTTCAATGATAAATCACCATTGTCGACATTCAATCGAAACATCATTGCCAATGAATATTCATAAGACTGATAAACCTAGAATCTCAAGACTAAGAGATTCCAGCGAAATTTCGTGAATCGATTGTCAGCTGATGCAAGACAGACTGTTTCGACTTGCCATAAGTCTCATCAGTTGCACTGGACAGCTGACAATCGATTCACGAAGGCTACCTCCATATATTGAACAAGTCGAGGCCCTGAGGGGACAGAAGGACGATCTAGCCTCCATAACCATCAAGTGGCTTAAGTGCAAAGGTACATAGGTAGATACATCAATCAAGCCTTGCGAGTAGACCCCTATGTCTATATGCTTATAGAAAAGACACCATGTCAGAATTCTGTAGACCATCGCAACACCTGTAATTCCCAAAGTGGTTTAATGTTCCACTAACAGATGGTGATGAACCTGGAATCTCAAGACTGAGAGATTCTAGGGAAATTTCGTGAATCGATTGTCAGCTGATGCAAGACAGACTGTTTCGACTTGCCATAAGTCTCATCAGTTGCACTGGACAGCTGACAATCGATTCACGAAGGGTACCTCCATATATTGAACAAGTCGAAGCCCTGAGGGGGCAGAAGGACGATCTAGCCTCCATAGCCATCTAGTGGCTTAAGTGCAAAGGTGTATAGGTAGATTCATCAATCAAAACTTGCGAGTAATTCGTGCATATAGCCCCCTAGGTCTATATGCTCACAGAAAAGACACCATGTCAGAATTCTGTAGACCATCGCAACACCTGTAATTCTCAAAGTGGTTTGATGTTCCACTTACAGATGGTGATGAACCTGGAATCTCAAGACTAAGAGATTCTAGGAAAACTTCGTGAATCGATTGTCAGCTAATGCAAGACAGACTGTTTCGACTTGCCATAAGTCTCATCAGTTGCACTGGCCAGCTAACAATCGATTCACGAAGGGTACCTCCATATATTAAACAAGTCGAAGCCCTGAGGGGGCAGAAGGACGATCTAGCCTCCATAGCCATCTAGTGGCTTAAGTGCAAAGGTATATAGTTAGATACATCAATCAAACCTTGCGAGTAGACCCCTAGGTCTATATGCTTACAGAAAAGACGCCATGTCAGAATTCTGTAGACCATCGCAACACCTGTAATTCTCAAAGTGGTTCAATGTTCCACTAACAGATGGTGATAAACCTAGAATCTCAAGACTAAGAGATTCTAGGGAAATTTCGTGAATCGATTGTCAGCTAATGCTAGACAGACTGTTTCGACTTGCCAAAAGCCTCATCAGTTGCACTGGCCAGCTGACAATCGATTTACGAAGCGTACCTTTATATATTAAACAAGTCGAAGCCCTGAGAGGGTAGAAGGTCGATCTAACCTTCATAGCCATCTACTGGCATTTCTGATGACAAAAAGGTTGCACCAACTCTCGATTTTATTCCACTGCTCTGTGCTGGAACCCCACTTTATGGAAGAACCGAGCCAGTGCCACTTGTACTCGCTCTGTGCTAGTGCGCTCTATAAATTGGCGAGTGGAAAACACTATATAAAAAAATACAAATATGCGAGAATGTATTTCCACAAGAATGAGGTAGGTACATGTAGATTGACTACATTTACTTCCGTTCTCTTTCGAGCCTGTCGTTACACATTGGTACCAGTGAAAATCTCGCAGAAACTACGAACAAATAATTATATATAATATGGTTCTTCTATTTGACAGCACCTTCGTCTCCTACCTTTCCATTAGTTCAATCAAATCGTGCACAAAAAGGGCTTGAAGTGGAAAGTTCCGGTGTAATTAATGTTAGTGGTTAATAGTATGCTCAGTAGAGGGGCTATGTGACTACCAGGGCAAGCCAATCAGAGACCAGCATTTGGTTGGAGGCCACGCCCACTAAAAACCTGCGCAAAATTCAAATTATTCATACGTCGTCACGTCGCCATCGTGAATAAATAAATTAAAAAAAACTGTCACCGCTGGAAAATTGAACCAGGGACCTTTGCATTATGAGGCAACCTCCGTGATATTTCAATTATTTTAATGCTATTCAAACGGGATATCCATCGCTGGCGCGCGCTTATCTTTGCAACGGATCTATCGAGGTAGAGTGAAGCGAGAGATGCATTCCAGAGATAAGAAACTTCGAGTCGAAAATAATATCCATCGCTGGCGCGCGCTTATCTTTGCAACGGATCTATCGAGGTAGAGTGAAGCGAGAGATGCATTCCAGGAAAAGAAACTTCGAGTCGAAAATAATATCCATCGCTGGCGCGCGCTTATCTTTGGAACGGATCTATCGAGGTAAAGCGAAGCGAGAGATGCATTCCAGAGATAAGAAACTTCGAGTCGAAAATAATATCCATCGCTGGCGCGCGCTTATCTTTGCAACGGATCTATCGATGTAGAGTGAAGCGAGAGATGCATTCCAGAGATAAGAAACTTCGAGTTGAAAATAATATCCATCGCTGGCGCGTGCTTATCTTTGCAACGGATCTGTAGAGGTAGAGCAAAGCGAGAGATGCGTTCTAGATAAGACACACAAGTATTACATCGAGATAAATTTATGGTGAAATATTTGCGATAACCGTCACATTGTTGCCAGACGTTGGATTATTATTTATGGAGTCGATAAGGTGTTGTCAGATTTTCAGAAAATATCTGATGTCGCGTAATACATGACATATGACGTATGACAGATGGTGTTTGCAATATGATGTATGTGGGGAGTGGAAGGATACGAAAACAACTATATATTATAACGAATTATTTTATTTAAGTAATCCTTTTCTACAAAAATGACATGCCTCTTGAGAAGATGGCGGCCCATCCCAGTGTGTGGTCCAATCGGGACGATTATAATGAACGAAGCATGGCAGTTTGATTTGTAGGTTAAAGTTGCTGCGATATTCTTGAGGAAGTTTGTGCCACACCCCTAATAGCCCATGAGGATCTGCATATTCAATGAGACATTCTACTGGAATGTACTGCAATTCTTGTTCAGTGAATTTTGTCAGAGTCAAAGCGGGAGATTTTATAAACTCCAATAGCACAGCTATTTCAGACTTCATGATTTTTCGAGCAGAGCTAAAATATTTCAGATGCTACTAGTCTCGCGTCGAGTTGTATACTGATGAAATGAAAAAAAACTAGTCACATTTTTCACAACATTTTATTCAAATCAGACATAACCTCATTTTTATAATAATAAAAATATTCTCTGAGAGCATTACTAGACATACAATCAGAAACATCACAAAATCCAGATATAAGCTCTTCCGCACCCAAATCAGTCAGGCTATTTTTAATCCAATCAGCTATAGTATTCAAAATGTTCTGATAATACATGGAAAAGTCCAATTTGTTTATTAGCGCAACTCGATGTGAAACAACACACGTTTCAGCCCTCAAAATGTCTGCAACATCCTCTTCCACCAATTCGAATGTAATGTGGTATTTGGTGAGTGACAACATTTTGACACCATCGCAAACGAAATTGGTTATGGTGATATAGTCTCCGCAGGTGGTAACGGCAGGATCATATTCATCAATGAAACAGGGCAGGGGTGCTTCAAAAACGTCTTGTTGTACCTTATACAGCGAATCGATGAAGGTGGCCCATTCATATGTGGAGAACGAAATTTTCGCTGGATGGAAGGGTTTCATGTAGGTGGACAACTGGAACGATGAAGTCAGCAGGAGGTACGATTCAGCTTTCGCTGCTTGCTCAACCATCTCCAAATACGTATCAACGTCACCATAATAATCCATCATTGCCAATGAACTAGTACTACCGTTTTCGGAAAACACTTCACGAGACCAATAACCAGAGTCGATACTCATTGCTATCAAACTGATGTGTTGGATTGGGTCGGTCCTCACTATTTATACCACCACTGCCAACACGTCACAACATCCGATAATGGTTGTTATTTGTCAGCGATCGACGTGAAAGGCCCCTCACATCCATTGAATTTGTGCTAGTTTTCCATATGATTACATTATAACTTGTTGGTGGAATCAATCCAGCTGTTGTGTGTATCATCGAATCCTAGCCATTTGACAAACACCTTTCAACCCCTCTTCCTTAAAACTTTTTTCACTAGGTAAACATCGAAATTTTCAGTTTTTTGCAATTCTTCAGGATAAAAGGCACCTTTGATTGGTGTACCACGCAAATCTTCCAAGATGTATGTAGTAGGTTTCGTAATACGAACTTTCACGATTTTAAATAGTTCAGTAGTCCAATTTGGTGTATAATTCTTTTCGAAAACATGTTTGGCTTTGCTTATCCTCACAATGTCACCAACGTCGAATTTTCTGGTTCCAGCAATTTTGATGTGATTGTACGTGGATTTTAAAATATCTTGTTCGTTGGCTTTGGTGACGTCACTGGGCTTGCATCTTATTGTCGTATGTTTCGTGTTATCATAATTCTTCGTGATTTCAGGTAGGACATCTATCCAACGGTATGAGCCATTCAAACTAAAGTACTTGTATAGTTTTTCCTTCAATGTCCGTATAACACGTTCAGCAATGGCTGCCTTCATTATGGTGTACGTATGATAATGGTTGATGGAGAACTTTTTCATCAGACTTTGAAACTTTTCGTTGTAGAACTCAGTACCTTGATCGGTTTGCAAGTTCTTGGGAACTCTGGTGTTGCCAGCATGTGATAGGATATCTGCAAATGCTCGAGCAATTTCAGTACCAGTTTTTGATTTTAATGGTCTAGTCCATAGGTACTTGGAAAAACAATCAATTACGACCATTATCAGCTTGTGATCCTTATTAACAGAGGCATAAGGTCGCATTTCGGCTAGATCCATTTGCCATAAGGCATCCAAACCTTTGATGATAATGCGGCGCCTTGGAATTTTTTTCCTAGCAGGTCTATGTAATTCATTGACGAGTTGGATTTTTTCTTTAGAATGTGACATATTGACTTCGTTGGATTAGGAGTTTATATGATGGGTTTCACACAGGAGGCTTCCTTTTTGGTGGCGGTGGTGTTGTCGTAGATTTTGGAATGATGGCAATCTTGGCCAGATCTTTTTTCATTTGATCAATGATATCAGCAAGCTGGCGTTCTTAATCACGGCTGTGTTGGTGCTCAGCCTTCAAATCGTTCAAACTCTTCACAGTGTTGTCAATCTTATCAACAAGTTCTAGAATATTTTTCACATTCAAGTCGATGTCGCATTCGAGTTTTGGTAGAGAGTTGTTGCGGAGCTGCTCCACATGTATGTTGATCTTGTGCACTATGCCAGACAACTGAACAAAGTTTGTATTGTATGATGTCAGTGCAAGATCATGTACATCCACTCTCTTCCTTTCTTCGATTATTTCGTTGCTGAAGCCAGCAAGGTAATTTCGGATTTTTTCACCGTAATTATCGAAAGCAATCTTGAAATCTAACTTTATTTGCGATATAACTTCATCCACATATTGTTTGTTTGCAACATCAGCGGCATCTGT
>OU896713.1:44269460-44384456 GCA_918026855.4 Phaedon cochleariae | reverse complement strand
GTATGACGTAGTTTCGTGGGATTAACAATTCTTCAAATATTACAGAAATTTCGAAAAATTAAAAAATAAAATCAAAATCGAAAAGTTGCAATAGAGAGATCAAATTCGAGAAGCATTTGTAAAATTGGATTAGAAACAACTTTTTCAAGTAAACTTTTTCGATATTCGAACAAATAAGCCTACTTTCAGCGATTAATTTGAAAAAATTTCACTTTTGACATGTAGCGAAAGTCACGTGACCCCGATTGAGTAGGCCATTTTTCATCTTTTTGGAAGCAAAACTTAACGTCCAACTCGAATTCCAAAATAAGTCATTAATAAAAGTTTTATCCATATGATGCCGACTTTATGAATGACACTGTATACGTGGATCCGGAAACGCATAGTTTTCAACATACAGTGTGTAAAAACTTTTAAAAAAGTTCGGTTTTTTATGAATATCTCAAATGTCCTTCCACCGATTTTCTTGAAATTTGGCAATGCTATTTCTTGTCATGAGGGGCTGATATAGCGATAATTCAATCTAGATTATGAAAGTCAGTGGCGTCCCAGGGGGCAACCTAGCGAATATTATTGTCAATAAAATGTGCGCCACTGATTTTTTTGAATTTTTCATCTTCATAACCTATTGACCAACTAAAAATACAACTTTTTGGTGTCCTGAATTGTTCTGAAAATTTGCTTCATTTCCATGGAAAAAAATAAATACCAATTTATTGCATTTTTTTAGAACAATTTGTGCCAAAAAATTCCTTTAAAAACTGGGGTGAAAATAAATGCGTAACGGATCAATGTCCATAGACATAGAATGAGTATGAAGATTCATGCTCTTCAAATATTTCTTGATACATGTTTGACACACTCTACACTCTGTATATAGAGAAATATGTATTTTCGCTCCAGGGAGGCGCAGTTTTCGATAAAACAAAGTGTGTCAAACATGTTATATAGTATATTTGAAGAAAATGAATCTCCATTATTATTCTACGTCTATGGACATGGATCACACATTTAATTTCACCTCTGTTTTTGAAGCTTTGTTTTGCACAAATTTATACAATGAATTGGTATTCATTTTATTCCACGGAAACGCAGCAGAATTGCAAAACAATTCAAGAGACCAAAATGTTGTATTCTCAGTTAATCATTAGGATATGACGATGGAGAATTTGAAAAAATCAGTGGCGCACATTTTATTGACAATAATATTCGGTAGGATGCCCCCGGGACGCCACTAGATTTCACAATTCCAATTCAATTATGGCTAAATCAGCCCCTCATGACAAAGAATATCATTGCCAAATTCAGAGAGAATCGATGAAAGGATATTTGAGATATTCATAAATAACCGATTTTTTCTAAAAAGTTCGACACACTGTACCTTGAAAACTATGCATTTCCGGACCCGAGTATATATGAAATAAATCTCATGTTTTCTCATGCAGAATCACCCCTTTGATTTTTTGCGCATAATTTCCGGACACCTTGTATATGTCTTATTCCTTTATTCAATCATCAATGCATTTTTTGAAAACAGAAAAAGACAGAAGTATAGCTGTGTCCGGACTCTTGTCTAAGGTATATACAGGGACTCTACTCAATACTACCTGAGACGTGCCATCTAGAGGCTGGACGCAAGAGATACAGGGCGCAACGAATAATCCAAGCAGAAGCAATACAGAAAAATTCTCAAATGAATAGTCTGCAACGATATGATCCGTTTCACAAGACATACTGAAATGACATGTAATACCTGATAAGATTGGCTGAAATGCGCTCGCACGACTTTTTTCCTGTTAATGAGAGTTAGATATCCAACATTGTACATTATTGTTTACCATAAATATTTCCACAATGAGAATTATTGAAATATACAGGGTGTCCGGAAAAGTCATGTATAAATTTGCTTATTTTCGAAGATATATTTTTGAACTCTCGAAGTTGCTTTGAAATTTGAAGAGTTGTAGATGAAGTATAGTATTCTACTGGCGCATCATGGCTATTTCCCACCAGATGATTACAGCACTTGCCATTCGGCTTGTCGTGCAAGTTCCATCTTCGTGGGTAATAGTCATCATCATGCACCCGTTGAATAATATTATATATTGCCACAAAATGAGCATCATTCTCTTGGACAATCGAAGGGTATCGTATGGGAGGCTTACCCACTATCAAGGCCGACAGCCCTAACGCCGAGAGGCACGGGGGGGGGGGGGGGTAGCTATCCTGGTCAGAAATAACATGTTTCACTCGGTTGTGAATGAAATAATATTAATGAAATATTCAATGCCCCGTATATTGGGATTTTTTGAGTTTTGTCATAAGTTGTCAATAAATATTTTTTGGGAACACGTCAACTTTTGATTTGGAACCGAAAGGTTTAAAAAATACTGTTAGATTCCATCTAGAGGTGTCATCAATTGGAATCTAACAACTGGTCCTTCGAGAAGAGAGCAGAAATGGAGCGCGGTATTCGAAAAAGTGACCGAGTGAACCGTGGAATACCACCAAGGAGATATGGAGAAAGCAGTCTAGATGGTCATCAACAGCGACTAACAGGAATAAAGGCGATGACTACTGGGCGAAATTCGAACGGGGATTCCTCCAGAGAAACCATAAAAGAGATACAGAATTCTGAAAAACCATTCGAAACCAGGGATGAAAGTTCCTCAAAACGTCAGAGTCATGTATCAACATCTCACAAAAGCAGATCTTCGAGAAAATATGAAGATTTAGAAGCAAGAGAAAGAGAACTCAAAGAACAATTGATTGATTTGCAAATAAAAAAGCTCAGTATAGAAAAAGAATCACTGAGACAATCAGTCAAGAACAAAAGTATCAACTCAGAGAAGTCGAGCTATTTTAGTGGAGAATATAGCATGGATAAACACTCTTTCATAAGAAATTGGGTGTCCAATGTTGAAGAAAACAGGGAGTCTTATGAAATTCAAGAAAAACCAGAATATAAAAATGAAGATTTCAATGAAAGAGAAGACGGAAATGAAAATGGACATAAGAAAAGAATGTCGTCCTTGGAGTCTATCAAAGAAGCAGAAAGTGCCGAGAAAGAAAATGTTACTCTTGTTGATTGCATGAAACAATTGAATACAAATTTAGCAAAGTTAGCGAATCGACAGTCAGGTAACCAACTTCAAATTTTCAATGGTGATGTTAATGAATTTCCTTTCTGGTTGGAAGAATTTCGCCGTACTACGGCTGAAAAGAGACTATCAAATTCAGAAAATATGAGTCGCCTTCAATATTGTCTCAAAGGACGAGCACGAGATATTGTGAGAGATCTTTTTTGCAGTCCTGAAAACGTCGACTCTATAATTGATACATTAACTTGGAATTTCGGTAGAAGTGATTGGATCATCATCAATCAAATTGAAAAATCCAGACGTTGTGCCAATCCCCGGGAGGATTCGTTAGATACATTCTTACAGTTCTCCATAACTGTTTCCAATATGGTAATTTCCATGGTAAATACTGGAAATAGTAAATATCTGGAGAATCCTGAATTACTCATGAAACTTGAAGAAAAATTACCGAGAAATTCTAGAAGAGCATGGGCGCTGCGAAAAATGGACTCAGAGTTATCAAAATATGGAGTAAACTTGAAACACTTCTCAGATTGGCTGAAGTCGGAAGTAAATCTGTTAATGTCTGTATCCACTTCATCCCAAATACAATCATACCAGAGTAAACAAATTTCTGGAAGGACAGAAAAAGTTATGAATATAGTTCATAAAAAGTCAGAAGTATGTATCTTATGCAATTTAGAAGAACATAAACTATTCAACTGTAAAATGTTTCTTGAGAAGTCGGTCAGCGAAAGAGTAAAATATGTTCAAGAAAAAAATCTTTGTTTCAAATGTTTAAATCCTGGTCACATAGTGAAGAAATGTTTTTCTAAAACGTTTTGTAACATTGACAAATGCAGAAGGAAACATAATCGTCTTTTACACGAGAAACGAGAACTTACAGAAAGAAACTCTGTAGATGACAATAATTTGGAGGAGCTAGCAAATGAAAAAGAAAATTCTGAATTCGTTGGTCACGTGGGCGATAGATCATCAGCTATCCTGAAAATCATTAAGGTGAAAATATTCGCAGATACAGAGTCTTTTGAAACCTATGCTCTATTGGACGAGGGGTCTACAGTCACTTTGATTGATGGAGATGTGGCCAGAAAACTGAAGTTGCAGGGTCCAGTTGTTCCTGTCTGTTTACAATGGACTAATCAAATCTCCCACAACGATGAGAATTCGATGATGGTCAATTTCGAGATTTCTGGGCATGAAGAAAAAACCAAGTATAAAATAAATAGAGCGAGAGTAATCAAAAATTTATCACTACCTAAACAAAACATTGATTCTGACCACCTATGTGATAGATATCAATACTTAGATAGAAATATTTTGAAATCAGTAGAGCATGTTGTGCCAAAAATTTTAATTGGTCAGGACAATGTGCATGTCATGACTACACGAGAAATAATTCATCCTAAATATGACCAACCTGCTTTCAGCAAAACAAATCTAGGATGGGTCGTCCATGGCCCTTATATCGCTAGTGAAATTAGACTGAATGTTAATCTGTGCCATCATGATGAGGATTATCTTACAAAAATGATCGAGGATAATTTTAGAATCGAAAATACGGACCCTCTTAACAGCCCTATGATGTCCAGAGAAGACAAAAAAGCCGTTCACATTTTTGAGAAAACTATTCACAGAGTTGGGAAAACTGGTGAGAGATTCGAGATAGGATTGCCATGGAAAGAAGAAGATGTTATTTTGCCAGAAAGTAGATCATGTGCCTTCAAGAGACTAATGTGTATGGAGAAGAAAATGGACCAGGATGCAAGGTTTGCAGAACAATATTGTGAAAAAATTCAGGAATATGTAGATAAGGGATTTGCTAGGAAGTTATCCGTCAAAGAGATACAAGAAGATAATGGAAAAATTTGGTATCTTCCTCATTTTGGGGTAAGGAATATAAACAAACCTGGGAAACTTCGCTTTGTATTCGATGCTGCCGCGAAAAGTCATGGTATGAGTCTAAACGACTATTTACTCAAAGGTCCTGACTTTTATCCATCTCTGTTGGCTATACTCTTGAGATTCAGAGAAAAGAAATACGCATTCTGTGGTGATATCAAAGAGATGTGTCACCAGGTTGTTATCCGAAAAGAAGATAGGAGTTGCCAAAGGTTTTTATTTAGAGGAATGGAGAGAGTTCAAGATCCCGAAGTGTACCAGATGGAAGTAATGATTTTTGGAGCAGTATGTTCGCCCTCTATAGCACAATTCGTCAAAAATCACAATGCCAATCAGTTCAAAGAAGAATTTCCGCACATAATGGACATCATGTTGAAACAGCACTGGGTCGACGATTATTTGGACTGCAGAGATACCATACCAGAAGCAGTAAAAACAATCGAAGATGTAATCGAAGTTCATAAAAGAGGTGGTTTTCAAATGGTCAATTGGTTGTCCAACTCAGCCGAAATTTTAAAAATGATTCCATCTAACTATTTGGCCAAAACCTGCATCTTAAATTTTGACTCAAATAATCATGAACGAGTACTTGGACTGGTTTGGAATACTGAAAAAGACATACTGATATTCGAAAATACCTTCAAGAAAATCCCAGAAGAATTGTTACATGCTAAAAGGGTGCCTACCAAGCGAGAAATTTTGAAGTTGGTGATGACAATTTTTGATCCAATCGGATTTTTGTCTCCCTTAGTACTGAAGGGTAGACTTATCTTTCAAGAATGCTGGTCGAAAAAGATGGAATGGGATGAAAAAATACCGGAGGATCTCTTCATCAAATGGCAGCAGTGGTGCGATTCACTTAAGATTTTGAATAACTTGATGATTAATCGACAATATTTCCATAATTGTCCAGAAGAAGTGCAATTACATATTTTTTGTGATGCTAGCAACAAAGCGTTTTCTGCAATTGCCTACTTCAGAGCTGAGAAAGATGACCAGATAGAAATTGCAATGATTTCGTCAAAATGTAAGCTGGGACCCTTGAGTAAAATAACTTCGATACCCAGAATGGAGTTGAATGGAGCTGTAATAGCAGCAAGATTAGGATATCAAATTGAGAAAGAAACGACTTATAAAATAATCAAGAAGGTGCATTGGTCAGATTCTGAAATTGTTTTGAAATGGATCAGATCAGAATCTACCAGACTGAAAACCTATGAAGCACATAGAATCGAAGAAATTACACAATTGACTGATGTTTCTGACTGGCGGTGGGTACCATCCAAAATGAACCCAGCCGATTTAGCCACTAAAGAAGGGACTGAACTAAATTTCTCTCCAGAGTCAGTATGGTTTCAAGGACCGTCCTACTTGAAAAATTCTGAATCAGAATGGCCTAAGGAGACGAGCATATCAAATTTGAATGATCAAGAATTTGTATGCATAATAATGGAGAAGACGTTTTCATTGCCTAACATAGATCGATTCTCCAAATGGATTCGGCTAATAAGAACAACAGCATGGATGTTACGATTTATAGAAAATGTCAGAGCCAAGGACAAACACAAAACTGCTTTGAGGCCAGAAGAAATAGCAAGTGCTGAAGTATTATGGTGGAAGAAAGTTCAGAATGCACATTTTAGTATGGAAATAGATTTTTTACAGAAAGAAGAATCACTAAGCAAGAGTTCCAAATTATTTGAATTGTCACCCTTCATAGATCACGATGGAGTTTTGAGAATGGACAGTAGAATAAGATACGCAGATGTTGCATTCGATACGAAATTTCCAATTATTCTACCTTCATCTCGAAATGAAAAATGGGTACAGTTATTGATCATCTATTATCACGAACTAGTAAATCACGTTGGACATGAAACTGTAATCAATAACTTGAGACAAAGATTTTGGATAATCAAAATGAGACAGAGTGTGAAAATGAGTATTCGAAAATGTCAATTCTGTAAAGTGAAGAAGGCAAGACCTTTACAACCAGAGATGTCACCTCTACCAGAATTCCGGGTGAAGCCATTCACAAGGCCATTTAGCTACACTGGTCTCGATTATTTTGGGCCAATTCTGGTGAAGGTTAAAAGGAGTCAAGAAAAGCGATATGGGGTGCTATTCACTTGCATGAACACACGTGCTGTCCACATCGAAATTGCAAAAACGTTGTCAACAGATTCCGCTATCATGGCCCTGCAGAGGTTCATCAGTAGAAGAGGCTACCCGATTGAGATTCATTCGGACAATGGGACAAATTTTGTCGGGGCCGAAAATGAGCTGAGGAAGAGTTTAGGAGATTTGGATCAAGATCAAATAATAACTCGATTATCGAAGTTCAAAATAAAATGGAGTTTCAATTGTCCAGCAGCTCCCTTCATGGGAGGGGTATGGGAAAGGCTGGTACAATCAATAAAAAAGGTACTTTACATTATTCTGAAAGAACAAGTGCCTTCAGAAGAATTGTTGAACACTTTGTTATTGGAGGCCGAGAGAACAGTAAATTCGCGTCCAATCAGTTATGTATCCTGCAATAAAGGCGACACAGACGCGTTAACACCTATGCATTTCCTGATAGGTACTGCTAACTCCGAAAATGTTCCGGGAGTATTCGAGGCAGGGGACATCTACGGTAGAAAACAATGGCGTATATCGCAATATATGGCTGATCAGTTCTGGCACATATGGATAAAGGAATATCTACCAAAGTTGCATAAAAGGAGTAAATGGTTCAAGAAGACCGAAGACATCAAGATTGGTGAAGTTATAGCTTTACCAAACGACGGAAGCAGAAATCATTGGAAACTTGCAAGGATTTCAAAAGTATTTCCAGGTCGTGATGGTCATATTCGATCAGTTGAGCTTTCCACATCTTCTGGAACTCTTGTTCGTCCAGTAAACGGATTATTACGCCTGGAGGTTGGAGAGTGTGAATGAAATAATATTAATGAAATATTCAATGCCCCGTATATTGGGATTTTTTGAGTTTTGTCATAAGTTGTCAATAAATATTTTTTGGGAACACGTCAACTTTTGATTTGGAACCGAAAGGTTTAAAAAATACTGTTAGATTCCATCTAGAGGTGTCATCAATTGGAATCTAACACTCGGTAGTTTCAAGAAGACAAAACTCAATTGAACATGACGGAGTGAGATTGTTGAGTGGTGAAATCATATCCTCAGTGTACAACAGTCCCAGTTTTTGTTTCTCGGAAGATGGGCCTAGCGAGGTTCTGTTTTGTGCAAGTACCTAAGTGATAGTAGGAGGTGACCTCAATGTGAGACATGTTGATTGAGGTACCGAGGGGAGCAATACCAACAGCAGGGTTCTGAAAGGGTATCTGTAGGCTGCGACTATCGCCCTGGATTTTCTGAACACACCCACACACTACGCCGTTAATGAAATGACACCGTCCATAATAGATTCAATACTGAGCAAGAATGCCACTACCCTATCTGGCCTAGAAGTTGTCGATGAGCTGAGCTCTGACCACCTGCCAGTCTTGTATAGCTCTGGAGAAGATCGAACCTGTCATGGAACATGAGAGCCGTCATGAAACAAAAATAAAAGAATTGTTTAGTTACAAACATAAGTCATATATCAGAAATAAATTGTGATGATTCTTTCCTTTACCGTATATAGATGATATACCCGGAAAGGTCTCTACAAAATCTCAGAACATATTCTTGAGGTTAAAATAAGCCGATCCAAAGCAATTTACCTCAGTCTGAAATCGCTTCATTTTCGAGATACAGGGTGGTAAAGTTAAAATATAAAATTTTTCAAAATTTCTTGAATTGAACACTTCAAAATTCAGTGGACGGTGGCTTTTTGAGATGCGAAAGCCGAATACGGACACTTTCTCACTGTGGCCACTAGAGGGCGCTTACCAATGCACTTCTTATGGTTCAGAATGGCCATAACTTCTCTCTCTGTGTTGTTTTCAACTTTTTTGTTAAAAAAATAACAGTCTGAATATTTTTGTGCAAGAGAGGTACAAATTTAACACCCTGTGAGGTATGTTGCTTTAAATCAGTAATTTCGACCTCTGGACTATGTGCTAAGATTTTGTACAGACCTTTCAGATATGATTGTATTTATCTTGATGAATCTTCCGTTTCCAAGAATTTCCTCCGATAGTAGTTCATTCAATTCGTCAATGAATATTGAAACATTCTCAATGTTCATCATTACTTCATCTGTTGAAAGAACATAATCATACCTCTCCTATGACATCATCGGATTTCCGATACATCTCAAACATCTGGTGATGCACTAAACAATAGTGTGAATAATAATACCCATTTCCGACTCCTTTCTTGTATCTAGATACAAGAAGACAAAATATTGCTATACACTTTTTTTGCTAAACCGAGTGAGAAAGCTTGTGAACGCACTGTGAAAAATATATTATAGAATTACGAAAATATTTTCTTATCTTAAAAGATGCGTGATGTGTGAGTAGGCTTTTAATATTCATAGTTGGAAAGGTTATTTTTATCATCGAAGGTGAAAATAAGAGAGAAAGGTTACACGGAGAAAATTGGTTTAATGGAATTAGCAAAATCACTTTTGGCTATCAATTCATCGACACGGGTTTCGTTGACTATGTAAGCATCTTCAGGAGCAGATTAAAACTAAATATTATATACTAGAATGCTGCTTATACAGTATGGTGGGAATGTATGGAATAAATTCATTATCTCTAACGCATATGCATTTGAAATAAAACCCTGAGACAGGTCGATTTTTATTTTCAAATCCACACCTCTTGATATACATACGGAGTTTGTAACGTCATCCGCGTAGTTGTGGTGACTTCATCGATTATTTTTTTGAATCGAAATATCCCCTTTTTATTTTTTATTTCGGAAGGTATATATCCATTGTCTATCCAACCATATGTAAATGACGCGACACGAATTATTACACTAAAATATAAAAAAAAGAAAAAGCAATGGATCACCCATGGATTGGTTACTTCTATAAAAACTCGCGATAGGCTCCATCGAATGCACGTAGCTCAACCAAATAGTGCTGAAGCTAGAAATAACTATATCAACTATCGAAACAAACTCAATAAACTAATAAAGAAAGCAAAGAGTGATTACTTCAAAAACGAGATTGAAAAAAACATAGGATCTGCAAAGCATATGTGGAAAGTCATTAATGATTTCACCAACAACTATAAAGAGAAAAATTGCAAAATTGAAAAAAATATTCTCGAAGATGGAACAGAAATAACTAATCCAGAGGATATCGCTAATAGTATGACAGAATACTTCTCAGAGATCGGTCCTAAGCTATCTTCAAAGATAAAAATACCTAATTATTATGAGAAAGTTGAAAATAATCAGCAAATGAACTCTATGTACTTACGACCTACCTCGCTTGAAGAAATTAAAACCGAAATTATGAAATTAAAGAACAATAAATCACCTGGTCCAGATGGAATCAGAAATGAATTAATTAAATTAATTGGTGAATATATATCTGAACCACTATGCTATATCTTCAATAAATGTATATCAGAAGGAATCGTACCTCAATCCTGCAAGAAAGCATACATAACACCTATACATAAAAGTGGTATAAAAACTAGCATGTCGAACTACAGACCAATTTCGCTAACGTAGGCTATTTCTAAATTATCTGAGAGAATAATAAAGTGTCGCCTTATGGATTACCTTGACCAAAATCAAATAATCTCTGATAGACAGTATGGATTCAGAGAAAATCGGAGTACCCAAGATGCTTTAGCATATGTAACTTCGCTGTTGTACAAAGCTGTTGATAATAAGAAGGCATGCCTTGGTGTTTTTGTCGATTTAGCAAAGGCATTTGATACTGTTAGTCACGAGATTTTGATGGAGAAACTTGAACACATATGCATAAGAGGTATTCCATTGAAGCTCCTCAAGAGTTTTCTGAGTAATAGACAACAGGTGGTTAAGTTAGATAATATAGTGAGTAGTCCAAGAACGGTTTCCTGTAGAGTACCACAGGGAACTGTTCTTGGACCTGTGCTATCTATAATATATCTGAACTCATTACTTACCTCGGAAACCCAAGGTGTGATTGTCTCCTTCGCTGACGATACAGTTATATTGTATGAGGCGCATTCATGGACAGCAGTAAAAGAAAAAGCCCAACAAGACCTGGAAAAAATAAGAAAATCGTTCAAAGTAAATCTGTTGACTGTGAACGTAACTAAAACCAATATCCTACCCTTTACCTCTTATGAAAATAATCTACCGCCTTACAACTATATAGTTTTTGATGGACAGAATGTTACTATTGCAACCAGAGCAAAATACCTTGGTATAACAATCGACTCGTTCTTAAGATGGGGCGGTCACGTTGACAACCTAAAAAAAAAAGATGCGTTCACTACTATACAAATTCTATTAGTGTCGATATATACTTCCTCTCAAAAACCTTGAAATCATTTTTTTTGCTATTGCTGAGTCCCTCCCCCACCATAGCGGGGGGGGGAATCGAAAGACCATACTGGAACCTCTACTGATCCTGCAAAAAATAATTCTCCAAATTATAACTTTCAAACCTGCATTATATCAATCTGACCAACCATACAAAGATTTAAGAATACTAGATGTGAGACAAATCTATGTGAAATCGGTTCTGATATTCACATTCTCGAATAGATCAACTTACCTCACCAAACCGAACCACTCATATAACACGCGCAGTATGAAGATAAAAAATGTTTCCTTACCTAAAGCAAACGAAGCATTAGGGCAGCGGTCTCTCTTCTATACCGCTCCAAGATTCTATAACATCCTCCCTGAATCTATCAGAAATATGAAATCCAAAGTTGGTTTCAAAAGAAATATGAAAGACTGGATTCTCGAACAAGAGAGAACATTTTTCAATACAGTTGTTGAATGAATCAATCCTATCATGTAAAACTTTTTATGTTAGTCAATTAAATGCATACTTACACTTACCCTACTTACTTTGAATACTATTATATTAGAGATTATTTTACTTCATTTTCTATTCAGTCGATTTATCCATTTCTGAATGTGCTACTAACCTTTGATTAATAATCTAAACTGATATAATATACTTCCTCAACTATATTCTTGCCATTAGAAATAAGATAATTATAGTCCATAATATGTCTAATACTCACTTACAAAATTGAAGTCTATTAAATAATCAAAGAAATCTTTTCCATAGACAGTCCTCTTGAAGGACTAAATGGTGTTTCTGTTTATTTTCATAGGTCCAAAAATTTGTAAAACATGTATTATTTCCACTTATGTGAATAAAATTTTATTCTATTCTATTATTCTATTCTATTCTATATACTGATATAAGCAAAATAAAGTAATACAGGGTGAGGAATTTTTAAAAATTATTTCATAATTACAACGGAGACAATTACAATAAATGAAAGATTCGACCTGTATACATCAGAAACAATGTATATCGTCTATCACAATGTATCATTGCAGTAGGTAACCAATTCGAATATTTATTGTAACGGTTTTCGTTACCCTGTATTACTTTATTTTGCTTATATCAGTATATGGTTGGATAGACAATGAATATACCTTCCGAAAAAAAAGGGGAGTTTTCCATTAAAAATAATTATCGATGAAGTCACCACAACTACGCGGATGACGTTAAAAACTCCGTATGTATATCAAGAGGTGTGAATTTGAAAATAAAAATCGACCTGTCTCAGGATTTTTCTTCAAATTCATATGCGTTAGAAATAATGAATTTATTCCATACATTTCCACCATACTGTATATGATTCTACACATAAAATCAAGGAAACATTTTCCTATCAATATGTGTCCGAAAATGCTTAATAAGACGATTTGCAATATTTCTCCACCACCGTCAGGCAGCAGCTATTTATGTCCTATGCCGAAGTTTCAAATTATTCCCTCTTCCATCAGTAGGTCTGGGGAGTGTGGAATTTTTTTGGTATATCACATAGAAATATTCCAACTACAGATTCTAGAAACAAAAATAGTGGAAAACGTTCGAACATGATCCTAGAAATAGCCCTCTGAAGAGTCCCTAACATCACAGGGATGTCCTAGGTACGTCCCTTTTTTGTCTCGCGGTACAATTGGTATGATTGGGGCCTACAGGAGATGTCCCGCAGGGGTTGTCCAGTGGACATCCCGCCCGATACATCCCTAGGTTATCCTATTCCTGGAATATCTGGCATCTATTCACTTCAGTCATTGAATTTCATCAAAATATTGAGTTGAATTTCTTTGAAAATGTTCGTTTTTCTTATGGATAATAATTGTGATGAAAATAAAGAATATTGTCCCAGAACTTCTTAAGAAATGACCATTTTTCGGATACAGAAATCGTAAATGCATAATGCCCCTCATTTTAAACCCCCAAGAATGATGATAATTATACCCAAATCCTAACAAAGTTGTATTTATTCATGTTTCTGTAGTTGAGTCCTGTTTATAAATCTGTTAAGTACTTAAATTTTCATAAGGCATATTAGCCAATGGAGTGAGGTGGAGATTCAAGATTCAGCAAGTAAGTTATTCAGCATCTCTACAGTGGAAGTCGTTCTGCCGTTTGCCAGCGAATGTCCCTGGGACGTCCCTAGTATGTACTTTGTCCCGACAAAGAATATCCCTGGGATGTCCTAGTATAAAATTAGGGACGTCCCTGGGAAATCCCTAAGATGTACTTGTGTTTTTAGGGGTTATAGCGATCTGAAAGAGGGCCCAAGATAACGTTTTTTTAGCAAATATTTCCGAAACCCTCTGTGATGAGATAACGAAATTTTGTACATGTATATAATTTTTCATGCTTGATTCGAGAATGTTGAGAATATTTCAAAATTTCGATAAGGGGCGTGGTAAAAAGGTGGGGATAGGGACATTTCTTTCCCCAACTATTTTGTCTGTGCAATTTTCGTCAGTTCGACCAGGATATATGATAATATCGACATTTTTACGTGAAAGTATACTCCTGTTTACTCTCGATAGAACTCAATATTTACGAGATCAACCGATTTTAGAAATCTGCTGCGTGATCAAAATAGCACTATTTCTTATTAAGATGCCTATCATGATATTTTTCAATTGAACATTTTGATTTTTCCTTCAATATTTCGGATCAACCACAAGTAGATGAAAAAACGGTATTTTTTATCGTAACATGATTCTTGGCGGAAAATTTGGTACCCTTTTATATGTAAAAATCTTTATATTCAATTTTCTTGCAGTATACTTCTGAAGTCAATTCATCAGTTTCATCGCAACTAATCAAGAGTATATCTTTTATGTAGATACACAATTTTGATATCTCATCACAAAAGGTTTCGAAAATATTGACAAAATAGTTATTCATTACACAAGAGAAAAAAGTAGTAGATTTTAGCTCCAGGTTGTGTATTTCCATCGATCATCTGTCAGATGTGCTCGCGACCTATCATAATGAATATTCAATTTTGACGGCACGATTTTCTGACTGATCAATTATTGTCTGAATTAATTATGAATTGATTCAATTTGCAAAATTACTAGGTAACCTTGGTTGTTCTATTCCTGGCCTGGCAAAATTTGCATCTAGAGGATCTATGGCCAATTTCAATGAAATTCTGTTCAAATGTAAAAACTTCACGAACGATAAGATTTTCACAAAATTCCTAAACACACAGCATGTTTCGATAACACAGTAGCTTTGTCAGGTGATATACTGGTACAATGAACTTCTACCAGTATATCACCTGACCTCTACGAATGTTAATGGTCATCAATCAGAATAATATTATGATTTAAATTCTCATTTCCATCTATTCGATTTGTTTTATTCAGTTATTTTGGTCACTTATTCTCCAAACGGAATTATCCTCCGCTGTAAGTATAGCTTTTGGAAAATTGTGAATCAACCTTCATTTCATGTTCGACTATGTGGAATTATTTGGAACGATGGCCATTAACATTGATTCGATTCGAAAGAGCTATCCTCCAGAAAAAATAAATGCAAAAGCCAGGCCTGATGGCAATGAAAAAAGGACATGTTGATTGAAAAATGAAGTTTTACTTTGATTCGTGAAATTCATGCGTTGCGAAGTTTTTATTCCCAAATAAATGAATTTGTTGCCAAATTTTCGTTTTTTACTTAAAATTCATGTTCTTTTTCAATTCAGTGAAAGTTTGGGGAAGATTTCGAACATTCCATTTCCGCTGCTTGTTTTTGAATATCGAAAATTGTCTGAAACAGTTTGAAATATCGAAAGAACAGTCCAAGATTCAGTCGATCAGAGGGTAGTAGCAAAATATTCCATGAACACATCAGACGAATCTAAGAAAATGTTAATTGGTTATGACCAGAAGATGTTTTTGCGCCACCTCATAAATCACCCTATATATTAGTGAATAAAAGGAGAAGACACCTTCTGATAGTCATTATAGGATCTCCTCAAAAGTGCCTCTATTCGTGGTAGGTGCATGTACAGTTCCTTATGACTCACCGTGTATATATTAACATTAGCTGAAACAGGTACCTAATACAAAAATTCGAAAAGTACGCAAATCACAAATCGTTTAACAACGAGATACAATCATATGACTGGAACTTATATTATGATACAATAGTTATTTATTATACAAGGGAAAAAAGTAGTAGATTTTAGCTCCTGGTTGTGTTGTACACTACTTTTTTCTGTGACAGAAGAATGGACGAATCAATATTGAGAAGATATTACATTATTTTGAAATCTGAAAATCATCGACGTGAAATTTTAAAATTTAACAGTAAAAACACCGCGTTGTAGGCATCTTTATCATTCATTTGAAGTAATCAAATATCTGATGTCACTTTTGTCAGTCTTATTCTGTGATTTGATTTCGAAAAATTGCGAATTCAGTGGTTGTTCAGTAATATATACGTAACCGCGAAGTCGAATGGAAGACAAAAAGGGCTTGCAGTTCTTTCTCGGAGACGGTATTATTGACTCATTTTTCGGACTATGGCACAACAAAAGCCATCAACAGTGTATATACCGGGTGACACAGGTTATCGGGCCACCCCTGTAACTTCTGCATTCGTCAACGGATTTTTCAGAAATTCGGTACAGTTATATAAGCAACTATTTCGGATTTGATCACATTACAATCCAATATGGCGGACTTCCGGTTTTTCTGGAAATGCCAGAAATTTTGTTTTTTCAAATGGAACACCCTGTATATTTTTACATATTCAAGTTCAACACGTCAATACAAGTGCAATCTTCATGTCAAATGTCATTTATTCCCCAGCCTACCTAGTTGAAAAATTATTCTAACTGCAAGGAAATTCATAAACTAGTTGTTGTAGTAGACTTTTGAATGTATACAATTTGTTACTGCACCGAAAAACAAAAATGATGTTGTGTCATTTTGTTCCTTCATGTATGTTCTAGAGAGACGGGTAGGTGGCCCATAGGGGTTCCATATGAAAAAAAATAATTTTTTATCAAAAAGTGATGTGGCTGGATTGATTCCTGGATAAGTGACACAAAAAATAATTTTTCAGAAAAAATTATGTTCTTCTGTTATGTGTGACTCATTGTGAATAGTCTTGACCACATCTCATTTATCCACGAGGTAAAATGAAAAAACAATTTTAATTTAATTTTTTTCGAAAAAATGACATTTGAAATAAAGATTGCACTTGTTTCGACCTGTTGAACTTGAATATGTAAAAATATACAGGGAGTTTCATTTGAAAAAACAAAGTTGCTGGCATTTCCAGAAATACCGGAAGTCCGCCATATTGGATTGTAATGTGATCAAATCCGAAATAATTGCTTATATAACTGTACCGAATTTCAGAAAAATCCGATGACGAAAGCAGAAGTTACAGGGGTGGCCCGATACCCTGTGTCACCCGGTATATGTGATATATATCCGGGAAAAAAGTACTCACTTTTTACCCACGGGAAAAAAGTAATTTATGAAAAGTGGCATTTTATAACTTGCCAACAGGGATGAAATGCCAAACTTTTTTCCCGTCACAGAAAAAATGATATTAATGTAAAAACAAGTGAACACAATGAATAAACTCATCGAGGGAAATAATGGAAACAATGGATAAGGAAAAGTTGAATCTATAGTTGGGTGAAATGAGCTATACATGCACTGAAAAAAATAGTTGGTAGTGAATACCAAATGTTTATTAAAATAGACGCCAGTCACTACATTCATCTTATGATACCACAACAAGTTTGTATAATACTATACTATATCAAATATTACTACAACAAACAAAATAGTATGATACTTATATAGTATAGTATGATCTAATTTTGTCATGGTATTATTTGATGAATGTACTGACTGATGCAATGACTGGCGCCTATTTTACTAAATGTTTGGTATTCACAATACCGACTAGTTCTCTGAGTCACAAATTATGAAGATGATCCAGACCATAATTCAAAAAGAAGCATATATTATTATGAACTATCAACATATTATAGATCGACTGATGAAAAAAGCAGAATCACACTTTTATCACGGTCGAATGTAAAATAATAAAGAAAAATCGAACGCCCAATGTGTTGTCCTAAATCAAATACATAGAGTAGAACATCTCTGTCCAAAGACTCGTTCGTCCAACGAACGGCGAGGCTCTGGAACACGTTGCCAAGGGAGGTGTTCCTCGAGGCATAGATCCTCCAGAAATTTAAGAAGAACACCAATTCCTACCTGACTTCCCTTGCTTCTCACGATGTCCTCTGAACATCACAGGATATCCCTTTTCGTCGGAACCAGACCATAAAAAACAGTATCACTCAACTGGACCAGAGATATTTTTTTAGGGATGATTCTCTTGTCGATCTGACGAGTGAGTTACCTCACTTTTACTTATTTTTCTAAATTCCCATTCAACAGGTTCCAATTTCCTGATGATGTCTTTTTCAATAGCTGAAAGTTGATTCAACTTTAAGTTCCGAAATAATTTTCAAAATTTTCATTTCCAATCTTCCATGAGATCTTTTCCAATAGCTGAAAGCTGATAACTCACTCACAGGTACGCACTGTTGATGACTGTTAGTTCATTGTGCACGAAATACAACTATTGGTAATCATATACACTCAGTTCCAAAAAAAGTTATATTTGACAAATCTTCTTGAAAAAAAAAACAAGAAGTAGTAGGCCGATTTCTATTTTTTTTTTCATTTGTTGGTAGGTTATGCATTTGTCTTCGAAAAAAAAAAATAAAGAGGTGACAATTTTTTCAAAGCCTCCTTGATGGTGGTGGAATAACTCGAACCATGATTTATTCTCAATTTTTGACTCACCCTGTGTGTTAGTTGAGTAATTGCATAAAGAGTGCTTACACCCTATACGGAAGAGGATTCTTTTGCGAGCATTTTGTTTTTTAATTCATTGATTTATCTCTAAAATTTTACGAATTACAGCTTTTTTTGCTGAATTCTTGGAGATTACCAACTTTCTGAATTTATCGAGAAACAATTTTCTAATGAAATACACTGATACCAATAATTTTAAAAAACATTTTAATTAAACACAAAATTATAAAATGAGATGAATTGTGTATTGCCTCCTCTAGCAACTCTACGAACTTCTAATCTACGAGGCATACTGGAAATTAAGTTGCTTATCGTTTCCATTGGTATACGATCCCATACTTCCACTAATGCATCTGCCATTTCTGCGAGACTTGTCCGAGACGTACCCTTGTCCCTAATTCATCCCACAAATGTTCTATAGGAATCATATCGGGGCTTCTCGCAGGCCATTGTGATGTGGTAATACCAGTAGCTTCTAAGAAGTTTCGCACTATTGCTGCTGTGTGTGGTCGGGCATTATCCTGCATCAATATAAAATTATTGCCCACTTACTCTGCATAAGGTGAGACATACTGCTCTAAAATGTCAATGTAAATTTGGAAATTGATCGACTACCTCACCGGAAAAACATGAAGGGGTATCTTTCCATTCATTGAAATCCCTCCCCACACCATAACGGACCCACCATTAAAACTTTCGCATTCTGTTATTGAATTTTGATTAAACCGTTCACCAGTTCTTCCCCACACTCATTTTCTTCCATCCACCATGTTAAGGCAAAACCTTGACTCATCTGTAAACAAGACATTCGACCATTCAGGAAAATTCCTGCACTGTCCATAATTTTTAACAAAATTTCTTCTAGCAGCACGATGTTCGGGCAATACTTTGGAACCTTTTGCAGGTCTCCCAGCTTTTGAATCAACTTCTTTTAGACGTCTACATACCGTCTGCTTACTTACTGATGCAACATCACGAATTTGGCGAAGATCTTGCTGAACATTTATCGCAGTATTTGATCGATTCCTTAAAATCCGCAATCTCAAGAAGCGATCATCTCTTGGAGAAGTTTTTCGTGGGCGACCAGAACCGATCCTTCGAGCGGTGCTTCCTGTTTGTTCGTACTTGCGGATTGCTCTACGAGCAGTTGCTTCATGAACTCCCACTGCACAAGCGGCGTAACGTTTACTACGCCCATCGTTTACTAACGCAACTAATCTTGCTACTTGTTCAGGATTTATTTGAGGCATTTTATGTAATTTAAGTCAATAAAACAAGACACTTGATTAATGACACATCGACAAATGGTCAAATATGAAGGCATACAACAAATACGTTGCTATGGCAACAGCATTTGTTTTTTTAAAGACAATGTGATCCTACCAGAGTACAACCCAATCAATTTTGAGTACTCTGATCCTTCAATAAATTTAATTTGTGGGTTAAGCGTGAGGAATCAGCAAAAAAGCTGTAATTCGGAAAATTTCAGAGATAAATCAACGAATGAGGAAACAAAATGCGAAAGAAGCCTCTATCGTATAGGGTGTAAGCACTTTGTATACCATTACTGAATTAACACACAGGGTGAGTTAAAAATTAAGAATAAATCATGGTTCGAGTCATTCCACCACCATCAAGGAGGCTTTGAAAACATGTTCACCCCTTAATTTTTTTTAAGACAAATGCATTACCTACCAACAAATAGAATAAAAATAAAAATCGGCCTACTATTTTTTTTTTCAAGAAGATAGGTCAAATTTCAAGTGCGTCAAGTTTTTTGGAACTAAGTGTATTATTATTATGAGATTTATTTCCGCACAGCACTCCCACAGCTCATAAATCCATATTCGTGAGGAATGATTATTATTCCGTGCTTGTTGAATAGTATACTATTTCTTCGTCTATTGGATCACCACAATACTGGAAAAAATTGTCGGTGGTGAATACCAAACGTTCAGTGAAATAGGCGCCAGTGACTACATTCATCTAATAATACCCCTACAAAATTGTTCAATATTATTCCAAATGAAATATTACCACTACGAAATAGTACTTTCCTACAAGCGGCAGGGACAGTGGCTTTTTCCTGCCGCTTTTATAGGCATAAAAGGTGTACTTTTGCTGCCTAGGCAGAAAAAGTTTGTCGCTATGCAACATTCCAAGAAATTTTGAAGAAATGAGTAATCAAAATTGGCACTGACATTGGGTGAACACAGAATGATTGAGTATTCAATAAAAAATTACACAATAGTATATTGTGCAACAAGTGGAAAGAGTTCAAGTTTTCTCACGAGTGTGAAAGTTTGTGGCACGAGCCTGAAGGGCGAGTGATGCAAACACACGAGTGAGAAAAGTGCTTTTCACCACATGTTGCACACTATACTTTTTCTACAACTGTACTTCTTCAAAGAATCCGAGTAATGTAGCTTATTGGTATTCATTTTATTATGTGGCACTATGTCACCTTGAATATTGTGACCAAAGAGTGAAAGCCTTTCCTAGTTCCTCAAAGTATTTCAAAAAAGTACACTTTCCGAAAACGATTTTATTTCTGTATTTTTTTAGATTCCATAAATTCTTCGTTAATGCCAATTCATACTTTTTTCTAGAAATTTCCGGAAACAAATCCAACCTTCGCAGCTTCTTCCATTATCTCTGTCTCTGGCAGTGTATTTATCAAAATCGTCACATCTCGGTATATACATCATATTATTCATTATGAATTGTTGGAATAATATTCGATGGAAAATGCGAGTTCTATCAGAAGCACTAATGAGAACTATACCCTGAAGAATTCAAAGAACTTCTTCAGACAGTTGTGACAACTATTCAAAGCTGAAAACCAGCCAAGTATTGGTCGATTTTTGTTGATTCTCCATGGAAATGTATGTGGTGTTGGCAAAGTGCCATGAGAATAGTAGATTGTTTTATTAGGATCAAAAGTGACACTTTGTTTGACAAGCGAATTTTACATTTGCGAGGCGGAGCGTTTAGCGAAGCCGAGCGAAAGCACAATTTGCGAGTTGAACAAAGTCACTTTTGATCCGAATGGAATATGCTATTTTTTCTGCAACCGAAACAATTAACTCAAATAAATATATGTAGTTACCACCAAAGCCGTGCCATATGTATGCAATGCAACAAATATTCACAAATAATCCGTGTAGTGAGAACATTCTACTTGCATCAACAGCAGGTTCATTCAAATACCGCGCCAGTGCCAGCTATAGGAACAAGACGTGGAAAATGTTAGGTTAGTGAGTAGCGATTATTTACTCCTCTCCATAATACAATGTTTTTCGCTTGATAATCAAATGAAGGTAAACAATATCGTTGTTAGAGACAAAAAACTATTGCTTGCCGTGATTATTCAAAAACAAGTTATCCATCCCAAGAATAACGAATGAAATACAGATCCAGCAAGTATTTGAATCTTGAAGGCTTCCCAATCAGAGGGTTCAAACTTGAACGATGGAAACTTGTGATTTTTAAAAACCTCTAATCGCAGATTCGTGATAGAGTCTCAATTCAGAATTTCTTTCCACGCCCTGTATGATGAATGTCAATTTATCATACACCCAAAAGCACTCAACTGGGATGTTTATAATTTCAATACTTAACTATAATAAGGTGTATTTATATCTCCAGCATGGGTATGAAATGCCAAATCTGCCGAAATCGGAAACAAATCAGGTATGCGTCTCAACCCAAATAACCAACCGTACCAATGTTGTTTATTCTTGATGACGTCCAGTACTTCCTTTTTAGTTCCTAGGAGCTAAAGTTCAACTTTACTAGCAGTATGAGCAATACATGGTTTTGAAACTAAGTTAGCTATGAGAAAGGCCCTATTTTCATAGCAGTTGTAGAAAATATTGGTTTAATATCATTTGAAGAAGAAGTTCTATGTTTCACACGGCAGCAAATGTAGATTGACTGCCTTTGCTGAATGAGGTATTATTCGATGGATGTAGTGACGTTTGGTATTCACTACCGACTATTCCTCTGAGTGAAGAGCAATAGTGATTAGGTAGGAAACTGACGCAAACACTAATTCCTTGAAGAATTAACTACTTATACAGAGCGTTTCACTCTAATAAAGTGGTGATAGCCATTTGGCATTCAGCGGATAACAATAATTTTCATCAGATGTTCTCCGTTGTGAGTTATGTTTCTCAGTGTAGTTGTTCAAATGAATAATAATTGGATTTTGGTGATTTGACGAAACGAGATGGATTGGAAATAATTATAGGTTCATGTATATTCATCATCGATTTGGTATATTCTATAGATTGAAAGTGAAAAACAGATAAAAATAATCAGTTTGTTCATCGATTATTTTGAAAAACAGTGTAACAAAGTTAATATGACAATTTCGGGAACACAGATTTTGCTCGAGTGGTTGACGATCTATCTCTCATTGAAACATCGTGCCGAAGTGAGTTTTTTTCATTGATAATTTGGTCTGTGAGAATATAATAAGGTGATCCAAAAATGTGTGTCAGCACCTTCTTGATACAGAAATAAAAACATGTAAACTAACATAAATCAAAGCATATCAGAAATATATGGTGATGACAACATTTTTCTCCTCTCGTAATAGGTATTTAAGTAATAAGGATCATAAAGACGATCATTATGGTACAAGTCGTGACTGTTATCGGGCGAGGCGTAGCCGAGTCCGATAACACGACGTGGGCATTTATATAATCGAGAAATTGAAAATTGCATTTTTGATATGTCACAATGACAACTATTTTCAAAGGAATAAGTATATGTAATGGAGGAAGTGATTTTTGGTGTCAAAAACCAAACAGGATTACAAGTTTACCAAAAATCATCAATCACTGATGTAAAAACTCTGGAATCCATTGGAAATAATATTGCAAATTGTAGTTGATTCTCTTTAACAATTAATAATAGGTAATTTTGTACATATAGTTATGCATTTTGAATAAACTTGTTTGATCTCACCATTACATATTCTTCATATAGAATTTCATTCTGGTACTTGGTCCCATAATGAGCTTCTTTATGTCATCAAATTCGAATGACATAACGTTGTTAATGTGACCTGCCATCAGATAAATATATTAATGTTATTTATTTATCATTATTGTTTCAGATGAATTCATTCTGATGAATGTCTCGGATTTTTTTGTTGGTATTGAAACATTTAATTTTTTTTCTGTTGGAGGAACATAATCAATACTCTCCTCATGTGGAACCATTGTAATTCCATTTGAAAAAATCAGATTATTGATTCATTCTGCCTCACACACTTACTGATGCACTCATCTAATATAAACAATGATTATTATTTTCAACTTCTTCCACGTATCTAGATAACTAGAAAAATATACGAGAAAATGTTCTAGGATATTATTCGGAATGGATTCATCACATTTTTCATAAATATCTCAGTGTAAACTGTGTTTATCAAGCGCAGAACATTCTGAATGCATCAATGATTATTTCTAGATTCAACATTCAAAATAAGAAAATATCTAGACACATTATTTGCTGAAATCATTACGCAAAGTTATAATCACCCTGTGAGAAATATATAGTATCCAGAAAATATTTACCTACCTTTGTGAGTAGGCTTATATTATTAAGAATAAAATAATAAAAGCATATTTATTATTAATTTCAGTGATCGAGACAAAAGGAGATTAAAAGTAATTAAAAGCGAATGTTTGTTTATAATCGCAAATTCCATATATAGGAAGTGAAAAACATCTGAAAATAATCAGTACGATTATCAAGTATCTTGGAACAGTGTTGAAGTGGAAACATGAAAACAGAGATTTTGCTCGAGTGGTTGACGATCTATCTGTTATTCAAACAGCGAGCCGATGTGAGTTTTTTGCATCAATTATTTGGTCTGTGAGAATATAATAGGATAATTCGAAATTGATACAGAAATAAATTGACAACATTTCTTCTTATTGAGAAGGAACTTTCTCAGATATACCGGGTGTAACAGGATCATGGTACACCCCCCGTATCTCCGTTAGTTTCAGAGGTAATTGATTGAAATTTGGGATATCTTATATACATAATAAGAGGCACTTTTTGACCTACAAATGTTTTTTTTTTCCAATTCCGGTTTCGCCGGAAGTGATACCAGCTCTCGATTTTCAAATGGAACACCCAGTATATCATTACATTTCTGAAATCTGCATAATTTTCTGAATCCAATGATACTACATTAGTGACATTTCAAACGTAAAAATGTTCAATATTTCAATTTTTAGTTTTCCATTTAAGTGTGCCGTGATGGTTCCGATTTATTTCAATTGACCCGTCTAATGCTAGAAAAATCGAAATCCCGTCAAAAATACTAAATTGCGTTTTTTATGAGCAAATAAAATTCATCGTAATCGATTTTGGGGTAAAACTCAACTTTTTCAAATGGAACCATATTGGTACCGTGGTACCATTAATTAGTACTATTAATAAGCAATTTATCCATAACTGCTGATAAAATGTGCGATGAATACAATCAAAATCACAGCTAAAATACAATTATTTCATTCTAATTTAATGCTAAGAAGTTACTTAAGGTGGCTTTGAAATACAAAAAAAACGAAAGATAACAACAATTGTTCGAAATGCTGTCCATTAACGTTAATACACTTCTGAACTCGCATAGCTGTTTCTTGAAGAACGTTCGCTAATTGCTATACTATTAATTGCGCGTCCTACTCGCAACTACAGATCCTCGCGAGTTGTAACGGCGGTTGCATAGACAATGTTTTGCAAATGGCCCCAAACAAAGAAATCAAGAGGTGTCAAATCAGGTGACCTTGGAGGCCATCGCACAGGACCATTCGTCGAAATTACGTTTTCTCCGAATGCCTGTTGAGGGTAATCAATTACTATTCTTGAATTATGGGGGGGAGCTCCATCTTGTTGGAAATACATTAACTGTCGTAAATGGACAGGTAATTCAGTTAACCTGTCCTCAATGTCATTTTGCAGAAATTCTAAGTATCTAGCTCCAGTCAAGGGTCTTTCAAATATTATTGGACCAATGATTCTACGATCGAGTATTCCAAGCCAAACATTGAAACCGAACCGCACTTGAAAGATTATCTTGTGAACAATACCTTGTATTTTGTCGCTTGAATAATCCCATATTTGTAAAGCTAGACTCGTCTGAAAATAAAATCCTTCCCAAAAAATCATTGTTTGGCTGCATATTATTCTGCAAGATCCAATTGCAATATTCCATCCTACGTTCATAATCATTTCCGTACAGGTGCTGGTGTAATTGATATTTGAAAGATTTATAATTATGTTCGTGCAAGATTCGGCTTACTGTTTGGTGACTAATTTCCAATTCAAACCCAATTTGCCTTAAAGAAACGGTCTTATCAACTCCTATTCTAGCTAAAATATCAATTCCCGTTCCTTCGTCAATGATTAAGTTGTCTTCGGGATCATGGTTAGGCTCTCTTCGGACATGATTTTCAAGACGATTAAAATAATTTCTCGCTGAACATTGTCTATCAGTATATCGCTCGGCATAAAGGTTTCTAGCCGCAACGACATTTTTTCTACATTCCCCATAAATAATTAACATGTCCACTTTTTCATCCCTTGTATAAATGTGCGGCATTTTGAACGTGAATAACAACAAATGTAAAGACTTTTCCAATACACAATAACATCACAGATAAACCAACAAACATTTATTTGACAATCTGAAGGAATAACTTCATTGTTTTCAAAGCCACCTCAGTAACTTCTCAGCATTAAATTAGAACAAAATAATTGTATATTTATATTTTCTTTTAGCTGTGATTTTGATTATATTTATCGCACATTTTATTAGCAGGTATGAATAAATTGCTTATTAATAGTACTAATAAATGGTACCACGGTACCAATATGGTTCCATTTGAAAAAATTGAGTTTTACTCCAAAATCGATTACGATGAACTTCATTTGCACATAAAAAACGCAATTTAGTATTTTTGACGGGATTTCGATTTTTCTAGCATTAGACGGGTCAATTGGAATAAATCGGAACCATCACGGCACACTTAAATGGAAAACTAAAAATTGAAATATTGAACATTTTCACGTTTGAAATGTCACTAATGTGGTATCATTGGATTCAGAAAATTATGCAGATTTCAGAAATGTGATATTATAGTGGGTGTTCCATTTGAAAATCGAGAGCTGGTATAACTTCCGGCGAAACCGGAATTGGAAAAAAAAACATTTGTAGGTCAAAAAGTGCCTCTTATCATGTTTATGGAATATCTCAAATTGCAATCAATTACCGCTGAAACTAACGAAGATACGGGGGGTGTACCATGATCTTGTTACACCCGGTATTTATGAACACAAAAAAATGGAAATATATACAGGGTGTTTCATTGGGAAAGGTAAATAATTCAACTGTGGGTAGGGGTCACTGAGGTGATTTCAAAAAACCCATGGTTGATGGGTCTTCGACTTCTTATAACCGAGATACAGGATGTTTCATCAATTTTGTCCATATCTTCATTGTCTCATAACTTTCCAACCAAGCTGTATATATTTTTAAAAATTGGTACACTTGCTCAATCTACCCTGTGGCATTGATTGAGGCAACAACAAAAGATGAAATCCAGGTCCGGCTTCACTTAAAATTCACAAATTCTTTCTGCCAGAAAACAACACCCTATACATTCGAATTTCTCATTTTTTCATCATATCTGAAAAGAACATCAATATTTCTATTCAACGATGTGCTGTTTATTCGTGCACAGACGATTTTAACTATTCATATTATGTGCTCAAAATATTATTTTTGCTCATTTTGGGGTATACAAAATTGGAATCAGACGAGATTCATTAATTTTATTACTTCCTATTCAGTATACGTGAGTATTACATTTAGAAGAAGTATTTCATATCGTTCTTTGTTTCAGACTTAGTTGCAGGTCCGTCATCAAAACTATACAGGGCTTTTCACGATAAACGTTAATTAGATGTTTCTGGCAAACCAGGCAACGGATAAATCTAAAAATTCGAAAGTATGTATAAATTAACATGATCTACACGTCTGAAATATTTGAAACAATCCGGCGTTGCCGCTTCTACTCGAAAGTATAGCAGTAACTTTGATTTTTCAAATGGGACTCCCTGGATGCTTTCTGAAGAGCTGATTCAATCGATTCACAAAGGTTTGGGTCTAGTGGGACTAATAAATGAGATATTTAGAGTGAGAAAAATCGATATGTTTCAACTTTAGAATTATTTTGCGAAAATATTTATTATTGATCAAAACCGCATTTATGTCCCTATCTTAACTTTGTATCTATTGACATTTAATCGAAACAAATACAGGACGGTTCATAATTCAGATTTCTGCACCACCCTGTATCTGTTTCAATTGAATATCGAATAGAAAGTTGTGATGGGGACATTGAAGCCGTTTTGACCATGCAATAATAAATAGTTTCAACACAAAACATTTCTAAAGTTGAAAAATCTCGATTTTCCACATCCTATATCTCAGTTATCAGTCCAGCTAGACCTTGAATGTTTTGAATCAATGAATTCTGCTGTTCAGCAATAATTCAAGAATATAATGAAATACAGGGTGGTGTCCCATTTGAAAAATCGAAGTTGCTGCAACTTTCTAGTAGAAGCGGCAAGGCCAGATCGTTTCAAATATTTCAGTAGTGTAGAGTATGTTAATTTATACATTCCATCGAAATTTCAGGTTTATCCGTTGCCTGGTTTGCCAAAAACGTCAAATTAACGCTCATCGTGAAAAGCCCTGTAAAGTTCTGATGACGGACCTGCAACTAAGTCTGGAACAAAGAACGATATGAAATACTCCTTCTAAATGTAATACTCACATATACTGAACAGGAAGTAATAAAATTGATAAATCTCGTCTGATTCCAATTTTGTACCCCAAAATGAGCAAAAATAATATTTTGAGCACATAATATTAATAGTTAAAAATCGTCTGTGCACGAATGAAAAGCACATCGTTGAATAGAAATTTTGATGTTCTTTCCAGATATGGCAAAAAAAAATGAGAAATTCGAATGTATAGGGTGTTGTTTTCTGGCAGAAAGAATTTGTGAATTTTGAGTGAAGCCGGACCTGGATTTTATCTCTTGTTGTTGCCTCAATCAATTCCACAGGGTAAATTGAGCAAGTGTACCAATTTTTAAAAATATATACAGCTTGGTTGGAAAGTTATGAGACAATGAAGATATAGACAAAATTGATGAAACATCCTGTATCTCGGTTATAAGAAGTCGAAGACCCATCAACCATGGGTTTTTTGAAATCACCTCAGTGACTCCTAACCACAGTTGAATTATTTACCTTTCCCAATGAAACACCCTGTATAGAAATACATTGAGAATTCGCATTCTCCATGTGATGAGAATATCAATTCTTTCTCGGTTTATTCAACAGAAAGCAACTACTTTTCTGGCTATATGCCACGAGGAATATTGAATTACATCTATTGAACACACGATGAGAATTCGAAAATTTTGAAATATTCGTCGTGGCATATAGCCAAGAAAAGTAGTTGTTTTCTGTTGAATAAACCGAGAAAGAATTGATATTCTCGTCACATGGAGAATGCGAATTCTCAATGTATATTTCTTTAGATATATATCCATTTGTTTGTGTTCATGAATATATCTGAGAATGTTTCTTTTCAATACTTTCACCCAATCAAAGGGTTCAAACTTGAACGATGGAAACTTGTTATAATTATAGACCTCAATCGCAGATTTGTAAAAAGGTTTTTCTCAATTCACAATTTCTTTACACATCCTGTATGATGAATGTCAATTTATCATACATTTAAAAAACATTTCTCCTCTTGTAAATATCCTGATATCATTCATTGTATCATATTGATTTGGATGAATTCATTCTGACGAATGTTCTGGCTTTTGGTAATAATGATACATTTTCATTTTTCTCCTCTCATTGTGGAAACATGTTCAATAACTTCCTCATACTACACCATTGAAATTTTGATTGACAAAACTAGATTACAGTCTTATTTGTTCTCACACCCTTAGTATAAAGCCAAATGGAGTATAAACAATAATTTTCATTTTCAACTTCTTTTTCGTATCCCGAAAACAAGAAGGAATATGAGTGGGGTCTTTCTGCATTATATAGTATTGAGAACAAGAAGCATTCCGTCAATTCTTATAAATCTTTTTAATAGTAACTATGTGGATCAATTGCAGAACATTTTGAAGGCATCAATGATTTTTGCCAATTTCAACTTTCAAGGTGAGAAAATATTGAGACACATTATCTGCGAAATATGAGTACAAAATAGTGGATTTCCTAACAAGTGCGGAAAGTATTACTTCCCCGCACGCGAATGCCGTTGACCCGAACGACGCGAAGGGGATTTCGGGCAAGCAGTCGAGTGCGGGAAAAACACTTTCCGCATGAGTTAGTAACATTAGTTTTTGCACAAGCGTAGGAAATTGATTGATTCGCTCAATCAATTATTCCTGCGAACAGGAACAACTAACAATAATGATATATTCTCTATCTTCTGATAATTAGTGATATATCTATTTTGTGTACCGTTTGAAGCAATATGTTTGTAACTCTAATAGCACACAACATTCTAGGGACGTCCCAATTTGGTACAATTCAAGTCCGAATGTTCCTTACCAAAAATAAGTGTCCTTGGGACGTCCCGTCTCGGAATGTCCAAGCAGGTACAGCATATCCAATGCCCTAGAAATAGCATCCCTTAAACGTCCCACGTGGTACATATCGTAGAATGTCCATACTAGGACGTCCTCGGTGTGTCCCTGATGAGATATGATTTCGAACGTTCCCTTAGGGACATCCATCGGATGTCCCGAGTAGTACATATTCTGGCATTATTTCAGATCTTATATAATGTCTCTTCTAGACAACCATGAAATGTCCCTGATGGTACATCCCTTCAAATATCTCTGCACAGACGCCCTTCAATATTTCCCTAAGGGACATCCTTATATCCATCGGATGTCCCAAATGGTACATAAGCTGTACTCTTCCAATATGCTAGAATTAACGTCCTACAGACGTTCCAGTCAGTACTTTCAATATGTTGTCCCTGCGAGGACGTTAACTTTTACCTCGCCGACGAATGATTGCTCGTAGGCTATAAATTCTCCCCGTCAATGTCATTCACGTGAGTCCATTGGACATCCTTGGAAAACTTTTTCAGGATCTATTGGGGACCTTCTACGGACCATCAACTCAACTGGATGTCCTCATCAGTTATGCAAGATCTGGTCCTAAAGGGACCCAGAAAAATTTTAATTCGAGGATAATTCGTACGTTTCTGGGACATCCTATGGACATCCAATTGATATCCTTCAGATTTGTTGATAGGTTGTCCTACGGATGTCCTAAGAATGTCCTCCATCCAATTGATATCCTTCAGATTTGCTGATAGGTTGTCCTACGGATGTCCTAAGAATGTCCTCGGTTGAGCCTTATGAGGAATACTGTAGGATTTAGGTATTCGATAGTTGTCTCAGGGATATCCCTCAAGGACGTCCCTAGTTGGTCCTCAAGTGGTACATTTGTGCGACCCACAGACGTTCAACGGACGTCCACGGTATAAAATTCGAACGTCCTATAGACGTCCTAAGGATATCCATGGGACATGATTGTGTTATTGGGGAAGATTATTGCGGAAAGCAGCACGCCCATGGTTTTTGACCTCTAGGTTTCTGACATTACTAGGCAATGAGCCAAAAATACTTATTTTTTTATTTGGTGTTTTTCCTTTTTCAATATTGCACCATTCAATAAATCCCGTGTTGTGCTTCTCATACTGTTCTCAAGACTTCGTTGGCAATAACTCATCTGTATCGCATCTGAAGCTGAAAGTTTTTTATCGCAATTCCACTGAATCGAAAATGACATTGATGCTCTGTCTGTCAATCTGGGAATTAGACTAACTGATTTGTGTTTTGATTGACATTACAACAATAATTGTTACCCACATCAGATCAATCGAAGGCTATAGGGAGATTTATATAACAATCAATTATTATTTTTCATTAGTTCTTCATTTTCACTATAAATAGTGCAATTTGATGGATGATTTTGATTTACTAAATACTGCAACAAAACAACCTGAAATTTTCATCTCGTGTCACTCACCACTAATATTTTGCGAGAATAGTATATACATGGTTTTCCCGCACTAGCGTGGGAAGAAATTCACCGCACTAGGGTGCGAAAACTGCACTACTGCGGGAAAATGACACTTCCCAAAGTAAATTGCGTGCGGGTATAGGGTGAATCACGCACGATTGTAGAAGATGTTATTTACACACTGTGAAATATATATAAAATCCAAAAAATATTTACCTACTTGAAAGTCACATGCGTTGAAAAGTCGTTAATTATTATGCTGTATGAGTAGGCTCATTTTATTAAGAATTCAATAATAATTAAAAGCATTGTTATTATCAATTCCAGTGATTTGAACAAAAGGAGATAGATTGAAAATAAAAATGAGTAAATGTTTATTCATCATTCATCTCGCAAATACCATGATATATAGGAAGTGAAAAACAGGTGAAAATAATCAGTTCGTTGATCAAGTGTGACAGTGTCAACATGAGAACACTGATTTTACTTGAGTGGTTGACGATCTATTTGTTATTCAAATATCGTGCCAAAGTGAGTTTTTCGCGAAAATCATTTGATCTGCGAGAAAAAACAGAGACACTCGATTGTATGTGTGTGAACATTTCTGGAGCGTCACCTATTACTCATACGAAAATGAGAAAAATTAGCTAACACAAACATATGACGAACCATTGATTAGGGCCCAGAGGATATTTTCGATGCCAGGACTAAACGTATTTTTTTGCTCCGGAATGATATAGCGATGTTCAAAATGACGATAGTTACAAAATAGCACTTATAACATAACAGCGATGATATTTTAAAACGATGTAAAAAAAGAACGCTCTAATAGAAACCATTTATTGAATTATCTTCGCATTACAAAATATACTGATAACACTATGGAATAGAACATATACATTCATAATATTGCATGAGTTCATATCATATCGACAGATTTAAAGCAATGGCCTCTAAATAATCCTTAACACACCGCAATAAGTACCTTTGCGTAATAGTTTGGAGGCGTTTCTTCAACTGAGTATACTTGCTTTTAACGGACTCTGTAGTCCTAAAACCAGCTCTGTATCTCAAGGTGAAGTTTCCAGTTTGGGTTTGTTCCAAAAGGAACCTGTCCAAAAGTTTAGACAATGAAGGACGATGGCAATCCATAGCTCTTTGGAAGGCATTATGCCATGCCTCCAACGAATTATTAGTTCTCGGGATATCTGTATTGATTCGATCATACAGGTTCCACATGGGTATAGGGTATTTTGGCATAACTCCTTCCAGTCTCCTTCCTACATAGGTATTTTCTCAATAATCTGTTATAGTAGTCATTTCGACAGGAAACCCTCCTTCTTTAATAATTTCGTACGCAAACTGTACGTCTCCTGTTGGAACGGAACTCAATGCGAGCAGGGTTTTACAATTTAATCTGACTTCCTGTCTGTTCACATATAAATTAGCTAGTCCTGGGGTTCTCTGAATTTGACGCCAATGGTTTTGAGAAAGATGAAAAAACATCCGCTTACATCCGATTTAGGAAAGATTTCTTTGAATGCATTCACAGCTCCTATTTCAAAATCAAACATAACAGATTCAGGTTCTAGCGTTGGCTGTAACTCTTTAATTTTTTGGAACAGCCTGGAGTAAGTCTCCTTTTTCTTGCTACCAAGAATTGCGTACAGCATCGGAATTGCTTTATTTCCCATAAAATCATGTATTGTGTAGATCTGTCAAGCGAACTCAGGTGCTATCTTAAATGTTCCGTCAGCACACCAAAGATTAAATTCGGTCAATGTCTGCATGTTCGCATTCGTCCCAAACAATAAAATCCTATCACTTGTGTCTACTTCACTAGAATCGAACAATAAGAAATTGTCACCTTTCAACGTTTTGTGATACTTTAGAGTTATTTTGGATTCAAAATTGAATGAAGTAGAATTTTCTGATTGGTTCCTTTGACGATGGACAATCTGCCTTGCGGCGTTATAATTAGGTAAAGCAACCACACCTTCAGGGTTTACATTTTGCGCGCATTCTTGTATAATCAACCTTGGACGATCATTGGTCATTCTTGCTTTTTTTCTAATTTGATCTTTTACTATATCAGCTTCATTGCTCCCTATATCCGGTCCATGTGTATGTTCACCAGTCGGGGTTGGATGGTCAACATCATCTTTCCTAACTATAAGTCTACCTCTGCATCCAGTCTTAGAACATCGCCAATTTTCGGTATCAATATACGATTTATCCTTTCTGTATTTGTAACCTTCGAAAAGAAGTATTTTACTACTTTTTTGTGAATCTATAAACTGCATTTTCAAACAACTTTGACAATAAACTCATTAATAAATGTCACGTTGATGACAACAATATTATAACTTCTAGCTGCTTAGTAACGTTAACCATCGCTATTTTATTCATTCGAGTCGTTTAAATGTTACGGCGACATTGCATAACATCGTGTTTATTTCACATCGCTTTTTTATTACAAAATACAATTTATTACGTCGCTATTTTGTTACACGCTGTTAAAGTACATCGCTACTTTGAAAATAGCGAATTCGTAACCCGCAATTTTGAAAATCGTCATTTTGAACATCGCTATATCATTCCGTAGCCGTATTTTTTTCAGCTGAAATTGAATCCTTTCAATCATTCAGTTCATCCCACTTCTACTAGTAACAGTTTACTTGTACACTGTGATATTGTCACTATGACTGCGAAGAAAGTTTGTCCCGACTTTCCAGCGATAAATCAACTCTTCGTTATGAATATTTATTCATACATCAAGGTAATGAAGATTATCAGTATCACTCAGGATCCAAGATCATATCCCAAAGCTTCAGCCGGTGGATAAAAAATGAATGATGCACCATTTTCATCAACAGTAAAAACACAAGAGTTTTTTTTTCATCGAAGAAAGTCTTGGTAACGAGAAACATTTGCCGATCAGTAATTTTACGAAAAAAACTGACATGAAAAAATATCATGCGATGGTTTTTTTTTCGAAATTTTTTCTTGGTACTCAATAATCCTAATGAATAATGGTTTGTTCACATTTTCATTAGCGAATTCGTGTTTTTCAGACAAATATACGTGAGTACACAGAAAAAAAAAATTCGTAAAAGAAACCATCGCATGATAAATGCAGTTTTACCCTTGGAAATTTCTGTTTCAAGTTTCAATTGGGTAAAAAATCCAACAGCAGGAAATTGAAAACACTCACTGGCTAATTTTTCAGGTAATAGGAATTCTCCAAGATAAATTTAGGTAATTATAACAAATGGCATGTCTATATATCAAAATAAAATACATTTTCCACAATTTTCTTTCGATCAATCTCACGATAAGTTCATATGTTCTGCGGGCCCTGTATAAGTAGGTGTGAAGTTTACTTTCACCACAATTTTTGCCAATATATTCAACTCGAATGGGTTGTGTGTTTTAATCTGTTTTTCTGCTTTGAAACTTCGTTTTTCCATAATAATGGGATGCGAAGAAGGGCTCAGTTGACGACTGACATTCTTTTTTAATCGGAAGCTCTTCAAGAAAATAGCAAAATCAGCTCAATAATGATCTGAAACTCAAATTGAAATACGTGGTCGCCTTATAGCGCCATAAGGGCTTGTTGTTTCGAGCCGCTAGTAAGGCTGGTGACGTCACCACGGGGCATGCAGGTCTTATTGTCTCGATGGTAACGCCGTAGGTCGAGCAATTTTGTCTAATGCCAGGACGAAATTTTCCTAAAATCTTGCTAATTGCTGATACCCATCAATCAAACTTGACACGACAGAAATTGGAGTGACATTAGGTGCAAATAGCTACTATACCTTTTCAACTTCAATTTCGGAAAAAGTAATCTCGATTTCAGAATTGGTTAGTTCGATTTCAGAAATGGTAAACTCAATTTCAGAATTGGTGAGATGAATTTCAGAAAAAGTCCATTCAATTTCAGAAATGGTAAGTTGTATTTCAGAATTGGTAGGTTCAATTTCAGAAAAAAAATCCTTATATTTGTTCGAAATGTTTCCAATTGTATGTGAGATTAACAAACCATATATACAATATTCAACTTGTCAAAAACAATTCAATAACATAATTATAATCTCAATTTGATCAACAGATGCCTTCCATCCGAATCGCTGGAAGATAATAGCGTTGCACATGATTATGAGAATGCAAACACATTTGAGGTGTTATCATTTTCATTGAATGATCTGCACATTCCTCAAGACATCGCAGTCTGAATTCTATCTGGTTGAGCAAGCTGTTCGGATCCCCAGCTATGACCCTTTAGCGATGCTCTTGCAAGAAGCTCTTCACTTCTCACTTGAAGGCAAAATCTGATTCAACATAGGGCTCTCAAACACCGTTCATCCACTGTAAACACTCTTCTCTTTTGCAATTAAAAACATTTCAAACATATAAAAGGATTTCATCTTCTGAAATTGAACCTACCAATAATAATTCTGAAATACAACTTACCATTTCTGAAATTGAATGGACTTTTTCTGAAATTCATCTCACCGATTCTGAAATTGAGTTTACCATTTCTGAAATCGAACTAACCAATTCTGAAATCGAGATTACTTTTTCCGAAATATAACTCACCGATTCCGAAATTGAAGTTGAAAAGGTATAGATCAAAGGAGCAGGCAGTTTATCAGCGATAAGAAAGGTGCATCCCAGCTAACACAAAGAGATCTTAGAGATATCTCGGCAACCTCCTTCCAGGAAATTGTGACGTCTTCCATTACTTCTTTTGAGCGGTTGCCGAGAGCACTATTTTTGCTCCAGATGTCCGCCGCCAAGATGTTCTCAACGAGGTCTGAGCGATATCCCACGAAGAAATTCACATACAATACCTTCAGGCGAGTTCTTTGAGAAATTCGCATACAGAACCTTGTTCCGAGAACTTTGAGAGATTCGCATCAATTGCCACTGGTGCGAACTCCAAGTATTCGCAGAACTGAATATTTCGAGATATTCAATTACTACTGACGAGGTCTGTGAGTGTTCGCAACTAGGAGTTATTCAAGATATTCCTACACAGAGTTGCGGTGAGAATAAATTTGGGAGATTTACTCGCAACTACGAATGAGCCAAGGAATTCACGAAATATGCCCTTGTCGAGGTCTCTGAGACTTCGCATCACGAACTGTTCAAGACATTCTCATGAGTATCATTTTGCGAGTTCCTCGAGATATCCTTGTCTTTATCTAAGTTACCAAGTATTTTTGTGGTATTCATAGGCAACCAGCAGTCGGCTGTCGGCATAGTGTTACTAGCGCCAGCTGTTTGGAATCAAGCTAAGTAGAATTTATCATTTTGTTCCAGCCAGGGAACTCTGTCAGTTGAAGCTCACGGGCTTTAGCGCATATGAAATGAAAGCGAACATAGTAGATAGGTATGTGATGGTGATTGATCAAATATGCAAGGTCAGGTAACAAAACAGATTATTCATCTTCAGAAACAAATCTGGAATGGAAATTTATGACTGAAATGTTTCTGCACTGTTCATAAAATCATTCTCCTCAAACCGTTTGATTCACGGATAGAAGAAAAATCGAAAACAACAGTTTTGAGAACTATCACCTCAAATTGTTTTTATATATATATAGGGTGTTCGAATTCAAAGATATCGGCAGATGATGTATATTATCGCATTTTAAGGTTCTCCCTGGAGAGCCAATTCCATCGATGCATCTTACTCGGTGTCTAGCGAGAATGACTACAGAGATATAGGGTAATCCAATTTTAGAATTTTTTGTGTCGAGACTTTTATTATCGGTCGAAACGACTCACATGTCCTTATCTTAACTTTTTATTCACCATCTACTGACATTGAATTGTAGAAAAATACAGGGTGGTTCAAGATTCAGAATTCTGATGTGTGTATCTGTAATGATGGTGGCAGTATTTTTTGAGATTTTAGAATCGTGTCGGATGCTGATATTTCGCTATCACTTATTATAGACGTTCGGGATATCTATAGGAACTCGCACCAAGAGTTTTTTGTGTGTGATACCCTCGGGATGACTTGAAGAACTCACAATGAGAATTTCTGATTCAAATTACGTTCGGGTCAACTGTACGAACTCGCAGTGAGGATATCTCGATTACGTTACATACGTGATAGCTTCAGAAACTCGCAACAAGAATTTCTTGTTCAGGTTACGTTCCAGCTAGCTTAACGAACTCGCAGTAAGAATTTCTGATTCAGGTTAATTTCGTAATAACTTCGGGAATTCGTTGTGGAAATGGGGATCGATAACTGAAAGGTGAGGTTTGAAAGATTTCTTCATGGGACTTCAAGAAGAAATTCGCTCAGTTACGGCACATAGCGATCTTTACTACCTCACGATAAGAGTTCGCATAATATATGATCTTGATGTTGATCTCTCTGAGATCTCGCGGAGAGGTTTGTGTTACCTGGGATAGATGTCAAAATGACTCTCGTCGTCGTCAAATAGCGTTTTCCGTGTAGGAGTTTATTTATCGGTGTAAAACTGCCTGTTTCATCTAGTAGGTATGTGCCTGATGATGTCACTCCAAATTCTGTCGTGTCAAGTTTGACTGTTAGGTATTGTTCACGCATTGATGAAATAAACCTCTGGTGCGCCCACTCTTCATTTGTTTCGTCAGACTGGTGCTTGATATAAACAATTGAATTTCAGACGATGACGTGGGCTTCACATATTGAGTGTCAGATGGCGTGATCCCTAGAACTTATGATCAACATCAATTCTACCAACCTATGGCTAAATCGCAAAATGTATTCTTTATCTTCATTGGTCACAATTTTGGAACCGCATCAGACCAAACTTAGCGAGATTCACCGACGCCATGTTATGTTTATCGAAGTAGGCAGAAATCAAGGAATTGTTAAACAGAAAAGGATTGAAGTGCGTACCCCAGAGGTTTATTTCATCAATGTTTATATTAATAGTCTAAGATCCGAACCTAAGTCGACCTTCACCGAGCTGATAATAGAACGAAATATATTTTATCATGAATTTAGTATATTAGAAAACATATTAAAAATGGGTTGCCTAAAAAAATCCTGGGCAGACTATTTTTAATTATTTTTCGAAAAATTATTTTTAATTAAATGTTGCAACATCAGGATAATAAAAAAATTGTGTCCTGACTGAAAGTATGAAACGTATAGAATGTGCAGCCGTTGGGGTGTCTACTATTTACCTGGGCGAACTACTGGGTTGTCAGGTAAACACAGGTATATCGATGCCAGTTACTTTCACTGGATTGGATAATTTAAAAAAATGTATATCATCATAAGCGCTGTTTAATTGCGAACACGTTGATATAGGGTTGTCTGCGAAAATTCCGGTCCGATTAGGGGTTTTTAATTTCAACGCGCGTGGAAGTGTGTGACAGAGAGATCCGAGGTAAGTATACTGTGTGATAATAAAGGACCCAACATCGCAGTCGCTTGTGATGGGACCCTGAATAGTAGAAAGTGCGCATGCTCGGTGTGTAAACTATGGAGGGTAGAGGTACCTCTACTACCCTTCATATAGTAAACAGTGCGTGTTATTTTGGAGCAACTGATATTTCAGTAGCAAAAAAAAATAATTAATTAATTACATAATAATTAAATATATTTAATATAATACTAATATATAAAAACAATATAATATCAGTATATTGCGTTATAACCATAATGATATATCTATAATCTATAATAGACAATAAAAATATCAAATACTTACTTTGAAATTTTTTTGCTCTTTCTGGAAATAGAAACAAAGTGGACCGCCAAAAATTTAAATTAAGAAATAACAAAAAAGATAGACTAGACATCTTGTATTACGATTTGAAATTTTATTAAAAAACAGTATAAATACAAAAATAATATTAATGAAAAATAAATTCTAATAAATATTTTCTATTCAATATCTGATTCATCAGAAGTATCATTTTGATTCTCGAATTCGTCTGATTCATTAGATTCTTCCTCATTTGCTTCCATTTCGACAATGTCCTGGATTTTCAAAGGAGTTTGATCTCCGATAAAACCTGTTGGTTTTAAGAAATCATCAAAATGCCAACCATAGTTTTCAGGATTTGACTTCGCACACTTTCTACTATTCAGGGTCCCATCACAAGCGACTGCGATGTTGGGTCCTTTATTATCACACAGTATACTTACCTCGGATCTCTCTGTCACACACTTCCACGCGCGTTGAAATTAAAAACCCCTAATCGGACCGGAATTTTCGCAGACAACCCTATATCAACGTGTTCGCAATTAAACAGCGCTTATGATGATATACATTTTTTTAAATTATCCAATCCAGTGAAAGTAACTGGCATCGATATACCTGTGTTTACCTGACAACCCAGTAGTTCGCCCAGGTAAATAGTAGACACCCCAACGGCTGCACATTCTATACGTTTCATACTTTCAGTCAGGACACAATTTTTTTATTATCCTGATGTTGCAACATTTAATTAAAAATAATTTTTCGAAAAATAATTAAAAATAGTCTGCCCAGGATTTTTTTAGGCAACCCATTTTTAATATGTTTTCTAATATACTAAATTCATGATAAAATATATTTCGTTCTATTATCAGCTCGGTGAAGGTCGACTTAGGTTCGGATCTTCTACTATAATGTAAATTAGCAAGATGAGTAGTTTCAGGCTGTTGGAAGGAACCACAGAAAATATAAAAAATCGATTCCGCAAACTACCAGTAACACGAAATCATCAATGAAGGTAATAATTATCATTGCTGTTTATTTGCAAAAACACTCGAACTTTTTCTCAATTGAAACAATTTCCTATCTAACTCAAAAATGTTCCATCATCAATTAATTTCTCTCGAAAATCTGACTTTGGACAAAATTGCTCAACCTACGGTCTCGCAAATTTAGAATTACTGGTCAGCAAATATTTTTCGTTAGCAAAGGAAATTTATCCGATTAAAAAACAGCTCTTGTATTCTTACTGTCGACTATTCCATTCTTGATCTCGAGAACCAATCAGAATAGACCATTTTCACGGTTTCTTCTGTTGTATTCTGGCGATATTTTTTGTTTATTAAATGTTATCGGACTTGCTCTACCAATACAGAAGCCGAATTCACCCACACGTGACCAACAAGCCTCGTTTATCAGCGATAAAATTTTGACATCGTGTCTGGTCAAGATTGCTTTGGATTGAAATTTGAGACAATAACCTAAGTACCTACTTCATTTCATTTACTTATAATTCGCTTTAGTGAAACATTTTGTACGAAAGGCGAGACAATTTCATTCTGGCTGGACGTTTCATGTGTAATTTAAAAAGTTTGCATATCAAATTTGTTGACGGTCTGACACAACAATACTAGAATTCAAATTCCTTTTTGAAGTATTTTCTTCAATCACTTAAGTTGTTGTGACTAATATAATTACCAGATGATGTAGCGCAACTGTTAGGGTTGTTGCGCGAAGATACGAAGGTCGATGGTTCGAGCCCCTTGGCGCGATATCTTTTTTAAAATTATTTCATGTCACATAAATTCAATTTATTTTGTTTGAATTGGATAGAAATTATTATATACACTCTTTCGAGAGCAACCATCTCCAAGATAATAAAAAAATACTGTTTATCAAAATTGTACATTCCACTTTGTGAATAACTATGAGTAGGTAGTTAATTTCTGCAAAATTGGATTCTGTATTTCATTACTATCATTATGTTCTTCTTCGCAGTTTGAGTTGGAATATACTTAATTTATGTTTCCTATTTCTTATATATATATAGTCTCATTCAACCATGAAATAGTCATACGAATACAACTCGTGATACTATTTTTCCTGGAAATATTCGTCGATTGACATACTCCAGCTTGCTGCTCTAATTCCGCTCATGACAATGATCCAAAACTACTCGCCTACGGCTCGTAGTTTTGATATGTCATTCACGAAATTACTAGGCAACGAGCTGTCGTAACAATCACCGAATATTTCCGGCAAAATATTATCACTTGTGGTATTACACATGACAAAACGGAACCTAACATTTGGAAACATGACAACCTGAACTGTGAACGAATTCGCGATGGCGTTTATGTTGATATTTTTCAATCTTGCGTTGTCAAGAAAGTATCCAATTTTGGAAAGTATATATATTCGAGTGAAGATGTGATTTGCGTATTCATCAAATTATTATCTAACGGAATTACACCTAAACATTTTTTTTTCGTAGTGAAGTCAAAATTCTTAATTAGAGTTTTGTTGTCTTCAGGAAAACGAAACTCAAGAAATTGCTCGGAAAAATTACTCGTCCTACGGCATTCTTTCGAAGGCGATTTCTTTCGTTCATTTCCCATCAGGCAACGACATTCTCATTGAAATGTCAAGTTCTTCGACGACAATTTAATTCATGTATGAAAATACCACAAGCCGCGTGATTTTGTCATTAGGGCAGCAAAAAAAGTTTGCCCTAAGTTTTCCAGCGACAATAACGCAACTCAACTTTTGAAAGCATGACAACCAGTCATAAACAAATGCTTGATGAATTGAATCGTCTTACCAAATTACACTCTAGCTTTTTTTTCAGTGGAAGTAAACTTTTCATTTATTATTCGAATTTTGTTGCCATTAGGTAAATCAACTAAAAAAACTGCCAGAGAGGATGACTCGTCCTACGGACTCCTAATTTTGTCAGAGGCAGTTTTTTTCGTCGAATTGCCAGGAATCAGAATTCTCATTGATACATGTCAAGTTTACTTCGACAAAAAAAAGCTCTCGTGTAGAAAGTGGAAGTGGAAAGAGCTCTCGTGGAGGAACATCTCCTACCTGATGAATCTGTAGAATAAAACGACGAAATATTTTTTTTTCTCCGATTGGCAGCAAATATTAATTTTGCTGACACATATCAATCAGCAAAGTATTACTTTTCCTGCCTAGGCAGCAAAGTAGTCACTTTGCTGATTGATATGTATCAGCAAAATTAATAATCCATAAATCGTTTATAATTTCCTTCATATTTCATCCGAGACTTCTCCGGCAACAAATTCAACTCTATATTTTTTGCCACCTCTCTCATTCCTAGAGGTGTAAGTACTTCCAGGTCGCTATCACTGTCCATTATATGATAATTCAAATATACCCCATGTTTCGCACAACTGTCAGAAATTTCATGAATTGTCAAACTATAATTATTATGGACATTTCCATAGCAACCAGCCATTCCAACAACTGCGATTTCTATCAAATTTTATTTTAATTGAACACTACAGGAAAAATAAAGAGATATATATCATTATGAACAATCGGAGAAAAAACTATATGTTCTGTTCAACTCGGCAGCAAAGTAGATTGACTGCCTTAGCTGGATTCCTAGCCTCGCTACGCTCGGCTGAGAATTCAGCATCGGCAGTCAATCTACTACTTTGCTGCCTAGTTAAACAAATAACTATTTATCTACTCACTGCATCGAAAGTAATCGTTTGCACGAACCTGTCAATTAACTCCCACGGGAGGAAACAAACTATTACCTATTACCTTCCGTGGCAAGTAGAATGAATTGGCTTCATGCTTCCTTGACAAAGACATATGTATAAGATCTGTGCTACCCCAAGTACCTAATCAGTGTCTCCAACACTACTAAAAAACAAATTTCAATTTCCTTCTCGAACTCCAATGATTTCATAAACTTCCTCATATTCCAAACCCACTCAATTGAAACTTCAAATGAAATGAAATTTCGATTATACTAGGTGGGCCAAAAGAAATCACCCTATTGGGATATGCTCTTATTTTTGCAAATGGCGGCCTATGTCAGATCTGTTTCGACATTTGTGATCTAGACAGATGTAGAATACGAGTGAACAAGCCATGGAGCCATACACTCCCCAAGAAAGCAGAATAATCCAAGCCAAGCCATCCTCAATCTCGTGGACGATTTTTTGACCAAAATCATAATGAGCGACAAGGCTCATTTCCACCTCAGCGGGTACGTGAACAAGCAGAACTATCGCTTCTTGGGGCACTGAAAATCCACGAGTGATGCACGAGGAGCCATTACACCCGCTCAAAGTGACTGCATGGTGCGTTGTATGGTGCGTTGTTTACTCTGGAGGAGTCATCGGGCAATTTTTTTCGAGGTCGCCGCTGGTCAAACGACAACAGTGGACGGTGCGCGCTATAGGGCCATGTTTACCGAGTTTCTTCTGCCGCAATTGAACGAATTAGGACTGGAGGACATGTGGTTCCAACAGGACGAAGCAACGGCACACACTGCGCGAGCCACAACCGATATTCTGAAGGCGGCGTTCCCAGATCGCCTCTTCTCTCGTTTTGGCGATTTGCTCTGGCCCGCAAGATCGTCCGATTTAACCGTTTCAGACTTTTTTTGTGGGGTTTTTTGGAGTCTTGTGTTTACGTGGACAAGCCTGAGACCCTGGAAGCCCTCAAGGACAACATTCGAGATGAGTGCCGGAATCTACCGCCCGAAGATCTCGCCGAAGTGATGAAAAATGCCATAAAACGAGCCCGTATAGCAATCAATTGTGGTGGCGCCCGTTCGGCCGATATCATCTTCTCGACTTGACCAATACAATTCTAAGGGTTCAAATAAACATAATCAAAAAACAGAATCGAAGCTTCTCATTTAGAAAAAAAATGAGAGCCAAACAACATCGGATGACTTCTTTTGGCCCACTTTGTAAAATGAAAAAATTCAATGCTACAGAAGTGTCAGATTGACTCCGTTCAGATCTAACTAACCTCAGATCACGTAACAAATTGATTTGGATCGAGACTCGAGAGGTAGATTGCTTGAAGCACAATTTTAAGAACGAAGCTCTCAAATATATGCGTCCGTGGATAAAATCAGATATACAAGGTGTTCCTTAAGTACGTGTAGAAAATTCAGGAGCATGTTGCTGAAGTCCAAATAGAAAGAAAAGTTTGTATAAACATATGTCCGAAAGTTATCCGTTTCTGAGATACAGAGTGTCAAAGTTGAATTCTTATTGGAAGAGTTCAAAAAAGCAGGTACAAATAAGTGAGAATCATATTTTGCCTACATTCCAATGTTAAATGAAGAAAAATATTGAATGGAAGAAGAAAAATGCAATGGCGTATCTTTTCTGATATTCAGTAGAGGCGACTTACGAGCCACATGGAAATAATTCGAATGCATCGATTATTTCGAATCCCAATAACTCGAAAGAGACAAACTATCATGGAATTTGATATTGTCATTGAAAAATACCCCTAGATATCAAATTTCATTCCGATATCATAATTATTCCGGATTTAATTAATAACAAACGAAAATAAGGATTCAACTTTGACACTCTGTATCTCAGAAACGAATAACTTTCGGACATTTATTTATACGAACTTTTCTTCTTATTTTGACGTCAGCAACACGCTCCTGGGTTTTCTACACGTACTTAAGGAACACCCTGTATATCGTGGAAGCAAGGGTTCATGTCCTCCCATGTGCTGTGCTGGAATCAAATCAAATTCCACACACGAGAGGAAATGTATAACTTTGCTTCCTTAATATTTCAAATCATATCGAATTAATTTCTTTTTTCATCAAGAATCCAATATAAACTGGATAGTGAGGCTACTGGATTTTTCTTTCAGACTCCCTGATAAAAAAATTTTTCAAACGCAGTGAAATTTTGGGGTAAATCATCTGATTTGTTTCACTACAAATATAATGAAATAATACGAATATTTTCATTTTATACAAACGAGGATAGAAAATCCCAAAAATTCAAGTAAAATCAATATAAACTGGGTTGATAAAGAGTATAGAACGTTCCAAATGCACCAATGATAATTGCAAAATACAACTTTCGGAAGTAGAATATATTGAGATATATATATAACATGCAAATTCAAGTCTGGACAATTGTCAACAGAGTGTGAAACATAATAACAATTCATGAAATATTCACCAACCTAGGGTTTACATGCATGAAAATATGCATGATGTGCTTATGGAATTTTTATATCATCTTTTTAGAATATCATACCTTTTGAAAACCTTTCCCAACGCGTTTTATGTTTTGTGCGCCACCTTCAATTCAGGTAGAAACATAGAAAATCTTCCTGCTGTTGATCCGAAGTGGAGTATATACTTCGGGAACATAAAATATAGGAATACATTCAGAGTTCGCATTCTCTATCTGATGATGAAAAATATGAATTGGCCTTTCCAGTATCGTAAAATTGGGCTCCGGAATGATATAGCGATGTTCAAAATGACGAATTTTGAAACGGCGATGTTGAAATAACGATGATTTTGAACAGCGTGTAATACAATAGCGACATGTAAAACAGCGACGTATCAAAATGGCGATAGTAACAAAATAGCACTTATAACATAACAGCGATGTTATTTCAAAACGATGTAAGAAAAGAACGCTACAATAGAAACCAATTATTGAATTATCTTTGCATTACAAAATATACTGATAACACTATGGAATAGAACATATACATTCATAATATTGGAGGTTTGGAGGCGTTTCTTCAACTGAGTATACTTGCTTTTAACGGACTCTGTAGTCCTAAAACCAGATCTGCATCTCAAGGTGAAGTTTTCAGTTTGGGTTTGTTCCAAAAGAAATCTGTCCAAAAGTTTAGACAATGAAGGACGATGGCAATCCATAGCTCTTTGGAAGGCATTATGCCATGCCTCCAACGAATTATTAGTTCTCGGGATATCTGTATTGATTCGATCATACATGTTCCACATGGGTATAGGGTATTCTGGCATAACTCCTTCCAGTCTCCTTCCTACATAGGTATTTTTCCAATAATCTGTTATAGTAGTCATTTCGACGGGAAACCCTTCTTCTTTAATAATTTCGTACCCAAACTGTACGTCTCTTGTTGGAACGAAACTCAATGCGAGCAGGGTTTTACATTTCAATCTGACTTCCTGTCTGTTCACATATAAATGTAGGTAGTTTTGGGGTTCTCTGAATTTGACGCCAAAGGTTTTGGGAAAGATGAAAAAAACATCCGCTTACATCCGATTTAGAAAAGATTTCTTTGAATGCATTCACAGCTCCTATTTCAAAATCAAACATAACAGATTTAGGTTTTAGCGTTGGCTGTAACTCTTTAATTTTATGGAACAGCCTGGAGTAAGTCTCCTTTTTCTTGCTACCAAGAATTGCGTACAGCATCGGAATTGCTTTATTTCCCATAAAAGCATGTATTGTGTAGATCTGTGAAGCAAACTCAGGTGCTATCTTAAATGTTCCGTCAGCACACCAAAGATTAAATTCGGTCAATGTCTGCATGTTCGCATTCGTCCCAAACGATAAAATCCTATCACTAAAATCGAACAATAAGAAATTGTCACCTTCCAACGTTTTGTGATACTTTAGAGTTATTTTGGATTCAAAATTGAATGAAGCAGAATTTTCTGATTGGTTGCTTTGACGATGGACAATCTGCCTTGCGGCGTTATAATTAGGTAAAGCAACCACACCTTCAGGGTTTACATTTTGCGCGCATTCTTGTATAATCAACCTTGGACGATCATTGGTCATTCTTGCTTTTTTTCTAATTTGATCTTTTACTATATCAGCTTCATTGCTCCCTATATCCGGTCCATGTGTATGTTCACCAGTCGGGGTTGGATGGTCAACATCATCTTCCCTAACTATAAGTGTACCTCTGCATCCAGTCTTAGAACATCGCCAATTTTCATTATTTATATACGACTCATTCTTTCTGTATTTGTAACGTCCAGAAAGAAGTATTTTACTACCTTTTTGTGAATCTATAAACTGCATTTTCAAACAACTTTGACAATAAACTCATTAATAAATGTCACGTTGATGACAACAATATTATAACTTCTAGCTGCTTATAGTAACGTTAACCATCGCTATTTTATTTATTCGAGTCGTTTAAATGTTACGGCGACATTGCATAACATCGTGTTTATTTCACATCGCTTTTTTATTACAAAATACATTTTATTACGTCGCTATTTTGTTACACGCTGTTATAGTACATCGCTACTTTGAAAATCGCGAATTCGTAACCTGCTATTTTGAAAATCGTCATTTTGAACATCGCTATATCATTCCGTAGCCGTAAAATTGTCATAAGCTGTTCTTCAAATTTTGAGCCGTCAAATTTCATTGTTTCGGAATTTTCGTATAAACTGGTCATACACTTAACTCATCGATTATCACCAACTGATTCTATCATGATTTTATCTCCATACTTTCATCTGATTTTGATATTGTTTGTAAACAATGGCGATTTGTGATATAGGCAGGTAGCCAGCCATCAGGTCATCAACAGACAGAACGTCAGAATCATTAACAGGCATGTCAATGTCGCATTCATTTCATAACATTCGACTCATCAATGATCCAAGTGAAAAACATACCTATTCAGCAGCTTCTAGAATCATCCCAAGTCCATACTCATACCTACTTCCATACCCAAAGCACCAATACATGAATAATCAAATAATCGACGACTAAACTCATCAAATTACCGAATGATCAACATCTGAACTAATTAGCTACTCAACTCATCTGATACACCTTTTATAAACAGCTCAATTTAACAACGCACCTATTCAGCAGCGTTTGACTCATCATGCACCCAACTGTAACTCATACTCAACTTACACCCATTCCAATTATACCGAATTCATCAGATCATCCATTTTATCAATCGTCCACTCATAATCGATCAACAAAAAAAGGTGTCATGAAGTCAACAACCTTATCCTAGCAACACTGAACTCATCGATGATCCAACTCAGAATTTATCAATATCTTACTCAACAACGCACCCATTCTCATTCCAGCAACACTCAACTCTACACACCTGGTCTCTCATGGAAATCCAACCCAACGACTACTGAAGTCACTAACAAACAACCAAGTTATCAGAGACCCATTTAATGAACCATCAAAGTCGATAACGCATCTGATTTGCAGCGTTTGATTCATCAACCACCCACCTCAAATTTGTACTCATTCTTTCATCCAAATTATTACCATTCCATTAACAACTAACTCATCAACACACTCACTAACGACCCAAATCACCAATGCACTAATCTCATCAAAACTCTTTCAACTATTATTGAACCTCCGGAAAGATTGTTAAAGTCAATGATACTTTCAGTACTTGTGATCTCACCCAAAGCAGACGCTCAGTTTGGGCTATCGACCTCTCATCAATGATTTACGAAGGTTTCAGGCAAACTTTGAAGCTCACTATTTTCCAGAATATTTTCTTTCGACAAAAATGTATTCTTTCATTTCATTTTGTATATTCGTTTCTATCATCCATTTCTTTTATTGTCCCAATTTCGGAAACACCTTGTATAAGCAAAAATTATGTCGATTTTATTGACTATCATTGAAATTTGTTTCATAAAGTTATGAAATGGGTCGAAATACCAACATATACCAAGTCCATCGCCCCCCTTGTAACTTCTCAATACAACTCAAAACATAAAAACTAAAGAGTATTTATATCACAAATATCAATAGTTGTGGAATCATGAACACATCTGAACTATTATTTCAATTATATTTGCAGCAATTCAATGAGAAAACTGTAACAAATGAAACACAATATATTCCACTTTCCCATTCAATCTTTTTTGAAAAATTCAGAACTTTTTGGTCCCCACTGTATGTAAAAGTTTCATGAGTTCTTCTGCCTGTGCTTGGAATTGCAGGTTGGGTTACTCTCGATGAAATTGACATAGTGCTGAAACAAAAATATTTTCAAATTTGGGATACTTCCAGTAATAATACTACGAGTGCTTCAATTTCTGGTTCTCAATTGAAGCTAGAGAGTCGTTTTCAGTAAGAAAATTGCACATCAAAATATTATTGAAAAAATACTAGGATGAAATTACGCTGAATAAAATACAAAATATCGACTTGAGTTAGTTACGCAGAGTATAGATAAGGCAGCTATTTTTGTTGACTAATTTAATTCCACTGAATTTAGTGGAAACACATTTTTTTACAAGGAACTCGAAGCACTATGTAGTATTGAGGAAGTTCACAACCATAAAATTTTTAGGTTGAATAAAACACAATCAACTCACTCAAGTTCCCAAATCAATGAAGAATATGTCGATAGTAGGTCAATTTCTCAGGTTTTCATAAATTGATTTTATTAAAGTTGGTAGAAATTTATTTCCCCAGAAGAAACTCGAAGTACTATGTAGTATAAATTGAGTTTGCGCACGTAATATCATGAGGTTGAACGAAATATAATCAAACGACTCACGCTAATTTGCGCAATTAAATTGATCCATGAAAACCGAAATCGTGCACATGCCAGAAAGCTTGACTTGAGTGAAATCTGACTGGTCAGATAATTTGCATGTGGTTGGAGCAAATGCTTGAACGTGTAAACAACACTCAAACTCTACGAATGCCGCTCGCATGCGCAGAAACTCAGTAGTAGCGAATTCTTGTTCTGACCTGCACGGCATCTCATTAGTGATTTCGGTGTGTTGTAACTTCAAACTCCCTAAAACAATCTCCTGAGTCATTTTGTTTGTATTTGTGTTTGTTTGGCAATAATGTCGAAAAAAGAACAAGTGTTCTTTACAGAATTCATTGAGCTGATTAAATTGATATGAGAGTAAGCCATCTTTCTTAGTTTTCATTTCAATTTTAATTTTTTAGTTCCTTGCACGAACACCTACATTACATTTCATAGTTCCATGTTATTGGTTCAAGTTTAAAATTCATTTAAGTTTAAAATTTTGCTTGCATGAATCCACCTTAAGTGGCTCTCTTTTCAATCCAAGTTCTCTGCGGTTTTCTGGACTTTTTCTTTTTTGACACTTTTTTTAATATCAAACAAACACCAGCTAGTGCATATAATTCGTCTTCCTGATCCGTCGACTTGACTTTTGGAGTTATTATTGCAAGTCAATTTGCGCAGATTGCATGAACGTAAAAACGGCCCTTCAATTCAGCTGAAGTTGGAAAAAATACATTTCCATATGAGCGATGTGTCAACTAATACTACTTACTTACTGATTGACTAGACAAAATTTTTGTTTTGCCATAAACATCAACTCTAGAAAATTATTAATCCTATTATTTTATTTCATTCTCCTTTTTTTCTCAGTTTGGATATCCATAAAAGCAAGTTTCTTTAGTTTTTCAATTTTTTCTATTCATTCTCTACTTGTTTTTAATCTGGCAATCGACTTCTTCATTCATTTGAACCACTCTTTATTTTCTACTCCTCTTTAGTTTGACAATCTATACGAAGCGTGTTTCCTTAGTTTTCCAAACTACTATTAATTCATTTTCTACCTCTTTTCAGTTCGACAATCCATTACTTCAGTTTTTCAAACTATACTATCTAATTTCTTATCCTATTCTGTCTGGCCTCGAGTTTGGCAATCCATTTCGATGCGTTTCCCATTATAATTCTTCAAACTACTATTTATCCCAAAGTTCTTTTGACATTTTGGATCCGCCATCTTGAATTCTCTAATTTTGAAGACAAAATCATAATCTCAGACCCCAAAAACCTCCAGATACAAATTTTCAATGGAATCGGATCGTAATTACAAAATCGTTTACCATATTGAATTCGTCATCTTGAATTTCCATATTTCGAAAATCCTCTGATACAAATTTTGAATAAGATTAGATCATAATTACAAATCTCGTCTGTCATATTGAATTCGCCATGTTGAATTTCCTAAATTTGACGATGGAGTCGTAATGTCCGACTCCAGAAAACTTCAGATACCAATTTTGAATACAATGGGATCATAATAAGAAGAACTTTTGGCGCAGATGGGATCCGCCATTTTGAGTTTTTTAATTTTGACCACAGAATCATAATCTCCGACCGTGAAAACCCCCAGATACCAAATTTGAATAGAATCAGACCATAATTGCAAAACTCTGCAGCCCTACTTTTATGAAAAATAGGTGCATTGCGAACGGCAGCTCTTCGTCAGTAGGCACTATGGGTTCGAGTTATCAAAATGAGTTGAAATAGCAAAAATTCAGTTATCTAGCAATCATAAGGTTAAACAAAAAGGATGGGGCGCCACTGCAACTTTTAATTCATATGAAATGTTACCTGGAAAGTTGAGCAACCAGATAATGAATAATATTAGTTGTTCTCCCAGACTAAAAGACCTAAATTTACCTTAGAGATGTTGTGAGTTGGAGTGTCATGTCAATAAACAAATAAAACAGTCATATACAAGACCCAAAACATTTAATTATGATGATAGGACTCATATATCACATCGCAGGTTTTGACAAATATGCATAATCAAAAAATATTACTCATTTCCTGTTAAGAAACTACACTGTTGTTGCCTGCTATTATGTGGATGAAAATATATATAAATCAACCTTATATTGTACTTGAAAATTCAAAAGCTCCTGTAAGGACGTTTTATATTCATAGCAGATTTTTAAAAAAATATTAAATGTGAATAATTCTACCAGCGCATAGTATACTATGTGGAGGGGAAGTATGTACCTTTCATGTGTGATTTTATCAATTTATGACCTGGCTATGATTTAAAAATGGTCCATTATACACACTAGCAATAGGCATTATGAGTGAATAAAAATGAAAAATAAAAATATATTTTCATGTCAAAAACCTGTATGGTGTGTCCTACACCAGTTATCCTTGATAAATGGCTTTAGTGCCACCAGATGAAGCTGCTGCGGGGAAGGTTGGCGGAGAGCGGGGTGCTGACTTCACATCCCTGGATGTCAGATGACATTGACAGAGTTGTCGTATTTCCACCTTGAAAATCCATCATCAGGAACAAACAGGGGACGATATCCAGATTCCAGACTAACATACAGCCACTGAAGGCCTTGTAGAATTGACAGATCCTGGTCGAGCAATTATACTCCTGGGAAGAATAGTGCTCCTGGTAGGATAACTCCCGTTGTAGAACTTCCAGTAAAGAACTCCCGGTAGAAAACTCCCGGTGAAAAAACCCTTAAATATTTCATGAAAATGAGGTTCTGAATTTCTGGACTGGCAGAGAGAAAAAACGTAATAATGCGAGACTCACCTTCTATGAAGGGTTAGGGATTGAAATGACGATGAAGGTAGGCACGTGGCTGCCTGGGTGATGAACCATGAAGATCCTGCCTCTTAAACCAAAACCAGAAAAAAAATCTGTAGAGTCCAGCAGTCCTTGTAGATCAGCAGCAAATCCAGGATATCCTGATGTGATCCAGAACGCCAGGCGGTACAGGACTTCAGAAGCCGGTTCACACCACAAAAATGGCACTTGACCACCACGAAGAATTTTCTGAAGTGAGCTCTTGTCTCACGACCAGAAAAAGAAATCCCTTCTCCAAATTTCCAGAAACTTCGAGAACAACTTAACAGTTTCCGCTTTTCAAATTGGCGGAAAATTTGAATATCCAAAATAAAAGACGTTATCGCTACTCCCTCCAGAGACTTGATTCTTCCCAGATGACTATCTGAACCAATCAGAATTGATGACTAAAATGACGTCACACCTTTCTTCACGATTACTCGGCTTGTTGGTTCGACGATGATGATCTAAGGATATATCAATCCGAATCGGCGTTTGGCGCATGACAAGTTTGACTCTGTTGACATGGTGTCATGACCGACAGCTAATTGACGTAAAGCGAAATAACAGATGATCAACAAAAACAAAACATCAACCTGAATTTATCAAATGCATCAATCAAGAAAATAATGCCAAACGAAGTTAATTGATTCACCATGGTCGATTCCTAGTGAAACCATCCGCCTCAGTATTCCTGGAAAATCCAATACCTATTGTCCTACTGTGATGAAGTTTCAAGTGGAAATAGCAGTGTGAAAAGTGAGTATGACAATGTCTCTGAAATGGTATTTCATATCACTTTATATTATTTATCTCTTTCAGATAAGTTCCTGTAAAAACCATCTGAATCATCCTTCTACTTGGATCACAACAAAGCAGATATAGCAAGAGATATCCATGTATTTATAGAAATTGTATTTTTATTATATGTACAGTGTGAAATCTCAGGTGTGTATCCACATATCAGGTTTGAGAATAATTAAATAATATGAAGCAGATTGAGTTCAATTTATGTTATTGAAAAATGTTAACCATGTTATTGTGACAAAATATCCTGTCAGATGTGCTCAGCATTACAAAATAGTATAGAATCAGACCAAATATACAGTAGTGAATATTTACATGCTACATCACCTCTCTCCCAAGAAAAAATTTGAATCTGGATTGATTTAAATTTTCAAAAAAATTACAATATCAACAATGGATACAGAGGGATAAGTACTTCAGATCACCGAGACGAATATCAGTATCCAAATATTGAAATTGCATTCAGAATCAATCAGTGAGATGTCAACTCCTAAACGAACGAAGGCAACTCACTAAAAAATCCCGAGGTGGAAACAAAAAAGAAAGTTTAAAATTTGAAATTTTGATTTAACCAGCTGTCCACCACTCAACTGGGGTGACATACGGCCACCAACCTTAAACAGGCCAAACCTGAAACAAAAAGATTAAACAAAAAACGTTCGGGAGTATTCCCATTCACGTAGAGTTAGGTCGTCCCTAGAGACTACTCAAGTGCAAAAGCAAAAGAGCGGTACTTTCGAGAAATATGCCCATTGAACCCGCCTAAACAAAAATTCAACGAGACATACATCTCGTCAGCCCAACCTGTCATGAGACAACTATGACGACCCACATCACGTTGTTGTCCACGACCCCTACGCTTCCAAGGTCCCTACAGACAAAAAAATAGCTCTTAGCTTTTCAAAATTTACTCAAAAATACTGTGGGAAATGAAAGTATCAAAAATGAAAATAATATCCCACAGCAAATGTGAAGTATCAGCATCAAAAGTGCTGATCACTTCCAAAACTTTAAGGTGGAGCAGTGCATGGACCATCACAAGTTATGACTGTCCACATAACCAGTGGCAAAAATAAAAAACAGCGATGTTGCTGCCGTGATAAAATCACTAGCTGGGAACATGTCCAAGTCCAGGTAGCTTTAGGAACAATTCCAGGGATAACCAGCTCTTAGCCCGACCGAAAAAGAAATGGAACAGTATTTGGACCATCACTGGTTATGTCTGTCCACATAACACAGTGGAAATACATGACAGCGGTGTTACTGCCGTGATAACACTAGTTGGGAACATGTCCAAGTTCAGGTAGCTTTAGGAATAATCCAGGGATAACCAACCTTTACCCCAAAAAATATGACCATAAAGATCAAATGCATACCTCTATTCAGGGATTAACTTGGGGTAGTAGCTATGCGTACTAAACATCCTAAGGGAGGTCACGATCGGGAAGTCTAAGTCGGTAAAATTCATAATCGAGTAAATTTACAAAATCGGGAAAGTCTATCCAAAATTATCCGGAACAGAGATATTTACATAATATTCACATAACTGACTCTAAATACTGTACAAAAAGAAAAATCTCATTACTCGTCAGCAATGGGAAAAATTGAAAACTGTTGCAATCTAACAGTTTCAATTCAGGGGCTAAATTTTCAAATTTCAAAAAATTCGAAATGCTAAATACAAAATACGGAATGTCACAATGTAGAACATTCCAAGGGTGTTTTTGTGAACTTTCACATTCACGGTAGCTACCAAAAAGTTCATAAAAACTTGCAAAAAATTCCAAAAATTTTCAAAAAATTTCCGACAATATATCTCAAAAAATCTCAAAAAAACTAACCGACAGAAATGTCCGAGTTAGACCCAAAATAAGGTTTCAAATCCTTAATATGCCAGTCTCCTGCTGGACTACCATTCTCATATTCCAGAGAATATACTAAACGTGAAACCTTCCTTTTAACTACACACAAAACATATTTGGGTGCTAGTTTTGAACTAAATTTTACTGCAGCTTCTGAAAGTACCTTGTTTCGACGCCAAACTTTATCTCCAATATTAAAAGAAAAATCTTTCTTCCTCAAATTATATGCTCGTGAATTTCGTTGGTAAGCCTGATGCAATTTATTCTTTACTTCTTTAAAAATTGTATCTAAATTAGAAATATTTTCTACAAACTCAGATCTACTTTGAGGATTTAACTCTATTCCTACTGTATCAGATATATTACTATAATAGTTACCTGAGTGAGGAATATTTCTAGCAAAATTCAAAAATGCTGGGGCATAATTATGCACTTCATGTACAGATGTATTAATAGCAAATTGAATCTTAGATAACTCTTTGTCCCAATCCTTATGTTCAACTATATAGCTACGTATTGCTTGTCCAACTGTCTTGTTATTACGTTCAACAAAGTTGCACTGCGCTGAATAGCGAGGCGTAAACCAAATTTTTACTTTATACGTATCTGTTAACTTTTTGAAGATTTTCCCTGCGAATTGGGTACCATTGTCCGCAATGATAATCTGAGGTACACCGTATACTAAGAACACTTGATTTTCTAGAAATTTAACTATGTTTGGTGCTGTCGCGTCTCTTAGGGGACATAGAATGGTATATTTCGAGAACCAGTCTCCAATTACAAGTAAATATGTAAATCCACGGGGTGATCGAGGAAATGGTCCCATAAGATCGACAGCTAGGACTTGAAAAGGAAAGTTTACCTGCTTTTCACAGCCCATTAAACCTAAACGTGAGGTGTTAGTTAACTTTTGTGATTGACAAACTTTACATTGACGAATGTATCTCAAAATATCAGGGCGCATCTTTGGCCAATAATAATTCTCCTGAATTCTACTAAAAGTTTTGTAAAAACCAAAATGTGAACATGTAGGTGGATCATGAGAGTTTCTAATAACATCGTTCCTTTGGGACTTAGGAACAACGGTCTTCCATTCTTTTTCATTAGTTTGAATTATGCCTTTTGAGGGAATAAATTTGAAAAGCAAATTTCCTGAAACTTTCCATTGTGGAAACAGTTCAGGTTTCTCTAAAATTCTCCTCTTAAGTGAAGTGTACCATTTATCGGATATTTCGGCCTTTATGTCTATCAACAAAATTTCTTGATCATCATCAGCCAAATCACTAGGAGGAATTCTGGACAGAAAATCAGGTAAGACATTTGATGCTCCGGGCTTGTGTATTAGTTCAAAATTATGTTGTCTGAGCTTCACAGCCCACCTAGCAAGTCTTCCACAAGGATCCTTGAGATTGTTGATCCACAAAAGGCTACTGTGGTCAGTGATCACTTTGAATTTTGTGCCTTCTACATAAGGTCGAAATTTATCTATCAAGAATATCAAACTGAGAAGTTCTCTTTCCGTCACAGTATAATTACGTTCTGCACGAGATAAGGAACGAGAAGCATAAGCTATAACTCTTTCTTGTGAATCAATATTCTGAGTCAAAACACCTCCAATACCATAATCACTGGCATCACACTGTATTACAAAAGGTTGCTCAAAGTCTGGTGAACTTAGTATAGGAGACGATATCAAAGCATTTTTAACACGGATGAAAGCATCTTCCGCCTCTGGAGACCAAGTTATTGGTTGCCCCTTCTTTTTCCCTTTAAGGAGGCCTGAGATAGGTGCTATCAAACTTGAAAAATTTGCAATGAATCTCCTATACCATGAACACATTCCGATAAAACGTTTGATTTCAGTGCTGGTAGTAGGGCGAGAATAATTGACCATGACGGCTACTTTATCAGTATCTGTGCGGAGTCCTTCTCTATCAATAACATAACCAAGATACTTGAGGGATGTTTTAAAAAATTCACATTTTTTAATGTTCACTGTTAAATTTGCATTTTCTAAAATATTCTTTACCTCAGCAAGAAGTGATACATGTTCATCGAAAGTTTTAGAAGTAATAATTATATCATCCAGATATGTGAAAATATGTGGTTCAAACTTAGGTCCAAATAGAGCGTCACAGAGCCTCTGCTGAGTCTGAGCACTATTACATAAGCCAAATGGCATGACTGTGAATTGAAAAGATCCTCTACCAGGCACACTGAATGAAGTTTTCTCACGTGACGACACATCCAAAGGGATCTGCCAAAAAGCTTTACGTAGATCAATACTCGAGATGTATTTTGCATCTCTGAGCAAATTCAAAATTCTGTCTATGCGAGGTAGTGGATAGCTATCGTGCTTAGTTACTTCATTGAGTTTTCTCCCGTCAAAACAAAATCTGTACTCACCGGATGACTTTTTTACTAAAAGGACTGGACTATTATAGGGACTCTGAGATGGTTCAACCACCTTTAACTTCAGCATGTCATCAAGTTCTCTATTTAAAATTTTCAACATAAATGGTGACATAAGGTACTGCTTAACTCGAAATGGCTTTGAATCACCAGTGTCAATTGTCATTTTAATTTTATCTGTAAGACCAATACGACTTTCACTGCTAATTTCTTTAAAATGCTCTATAATTTGTTCTGCTTGAACACTCTCTGAAGGAGATAAATCTGACAAATTACTTGAATCTGAAGTTTCAATCTCTTTAACATGACTAGAGACAACCTGTATAGAATTATGCGTTACTGCACTATGCACATTCCAAATCCTATTTTTGAAGTCGATCTTGATCTTGAACTGATTGCAAAAATCGCTTCCAAAAATAATTGAGTGGGGCAGTGAAGGCACTACTATAGTAGGAACAACCTGGACAATGTTATCTACACAAACTGGTAGATCAACAACACCCTTGACTTCCCGTTCAGTTCCATCAACTGTTGTCACATGTTTCAAAAAAGATTTATTCCATTTCAGATTAAGTTTTTTCAGTAAATCTACTGATTTTTGACCACAAACCGAAACATTGGCACCACTGTCCAAAAGACAAACTACTTTCTGATCAAAAATGTTTACAGAAATATATGGTCTGTTATCACGTGACTTCTGTACAAAAAGAGGTGCGACATTTAAATTTTTATGGAAAACATAATTTTTATAAAAATCTCTAACGGTATTTTTCCAATCATTTCATTCATTGATGTTGAAAAAATTTGATCTTGAAATTGGGTTGACTCTTTTAAGTAATGGAGGGAAACAAGAGTCGTAATACTTCACCTCCCTTACTAGTTTCCCTGACATTTTCTACATTCCCTTAAAGTTACATCTGCACAACCGCATTTAAAACAAAATTTCTTGATGATATTGTCAGTAGCTCTACAGTTCCTAAAAGTATGGTTTGGTTGTAAACACCTCCAACATAATACTGATGAACTTGATGAGTTTGCATTTGAACTAGTAACATTAACTTGTTTATTGGTACTGACATTTTTATTCGATTTCTTTATGTTGAAATTTCGCTTTCGAGGTTGAAAATTCCTCTGAAAATTCTGATCATTGCAAGAAGTTTGAGAACTTGAAAGGGTATCTGAAAAATGTGTTAACTCAGGATCAATCATACATTGAAAAGGTTTCTGATACTGTGACTGTGAACCAGATGCCAAGCTAAGAATATCAGCTTCTTCAAGCTTTTTACAAAGTGTACTCAAGGTAGAAACACTATCAATATCACTAAGTGCAAGTCTTTTAAGGTATTCACCCTGTAGTCCCATTTTAATATATTTAACTTTAGTGAGCTCTGCGGCTCCACGACTGAGTCTACTGAATAAAGTTTCCATACAGGCTATGAAAATTACTACAGGTTCATTTCTGCCTTGTTTTCGTGATTTTATTTGGTTCCACACTTCATCATCAAAGTCTGACATCAAAAAATCCTTTTTCAATTTTATGACCAAAGTTTCCCAACTATTAACTTGTGTTCTGATTTGTCTGAACCAAAATGTAGCCTTACCACTGAATAAGTCACTAGCAGATTCAAAAAGTTCAGCTTTACTAACATGCCTTGCCTGAGCTACTTCTTCTATGCGTTCAATAAATGAAAGGAGATTTTTTGGTTCACCATCAAATTGAATATTCAATTTATAGACAGGAACTGACTTATGAGAATTCACAATTGTATTACTAAAGGTGTTAGCAGTAGTAGAAGCACTAGCTTGTGGTGTTAAAATAGTGACATCATCATCCTGAACATTCTCATTTAATTCAGCATCAAATTGCAGGGCTGTAGCATAAGCTTCATTCTTAAAATTCAATACATCCCTATAATTTAAATCTTCCCGCTCTAACTTAATTCTGTTTATGCGAAAACTGATATGATTTATTCTAGAGGTTGCTCTTTTGTAAACAGAATCTGATGAAGGACCTTCAAAACCTTCAATAAGTGATTTTATAGAATCTAAAGTGGACTGAATTTCTACTCGCTCTGTATCAAAGTTATAAGCTTCATCAACTAAAGTCATTACATTTGTACCACTTTGTTTTTCTTTAAACAGAAGTCTTCCTAGAATTTTACGTTTTTCATCTTGATTCCGTTCAGAAATTACACCTCGAATTCTCAACTCATAATTCAGTTCAGCCTGCAGCAAGTGATTAGCTTTAAAATTTTGATCCATTTTGAATCAGTTCAAAATCAAATATCAAAACTGTTGTTCCAACTTCTAAGGAAATTATTTAAATGTTGCAACACTGTACGTAGTATTGTCTGAAGCAAGAAGCAGTCAAACTGATTTAATTAAATATTAAATCACAAAACCGGATTCTCAAATATTATGAAACCTGATATGTGTATATACTCACCATTCAGTTCATAAAAACCCATAAATTTTTTACCTACCAAAACAAAATGTGGTAAAAACAACTCTCCTGGCTCTCCGTCAAACTATCAGCTGTTTCCAAACCATAAACATTTTATTCATTCATCAACAGGACACTCACAACTGTTGATTACTAATAACCTAACTAAAAACTCGGGCCCCCACGTTCGGACGTCATCTTTGCAGCCCTACTTTTATGAAAAATAGGTGCATTGCGAACGGCAGCTCTTCGTCAGTAGGCACTATGGGTTCGAGTTATCAAAATGAGTTGAAATAGCAAAAATTCAGTTATCTAGCAATCATAAGGTTAAACAAAAAGGATGGGGCGCCACTGCAACTTTTAATTCATATGAAATGTTACCTGGAAAGTTGAGCAACCAGATAATGAATAATATTAGTTGTTCTCCCAGACTAAAAGACCTAAATTTACCTTAGAGATGTTGTGAGTTGGAGTGTCATGTCAATAAACAAATAAAACAGTCATATACAATACCCAAAACATTTAATTATGATGATAGGACTCATATATCACATCGCAGGTTTTGACAAATATGCATAATCAAAAAATATTACTCATTTCCTGTTAAGAAACTACACTGTTGTTGCCTGCTATTATGTGGATGAAAATATATATAAATCAACCTTATATTGTACTTGAAAATTCAAAAGCTCCTGTAAGGACGTTTTATATTCATAGCAGATTTTTAAAAAAATATTAAATGTGAATAATTCTACCAGCGCATAGTATACTATGTGGAGGGGAAGTATGTACCTTTCATGTGTGATTTTATCAATTTATGACCTGGCTATGATTTAAAAATGGTCCATTATACACACTAGCAATAGGCATTATGAGTGAATAAAAATGAAAAATAAAAATATATTTTCATGTCAAAAACCTGTATGGTGTGTCCTACACCAGTTATCCTTGATAAATGGCTTTAGTGCCACCAGATGAAGCTGCTGCGGGGAAGGTTGGCGGAGAGCGGGGTGCTGACTTCACATCCCTGGATGTCAGATGACATTGACAGAGTTGTCGTATTTCCACCTTGAAAATCCATCATCAGGAACAAACAGGGGACGATATCCAGATTCCAGACTAACATACAGCCACTGAAGGCCTTGTAGAATTGACAGATCCTGGTCGAGCAATTATACTCCTGGGAAGAATAGTGCTCCTGGTAGGATAACTCCCGTTGTAGAACTTCCAGTAAAGAACTCCCGGTAGAAAACTCCCGGTGAAAAAACCCTTAAATATTTCATGAAAATGAGGTTCTGAATTTCTGGACTGGCAGAGAGAAAAAACGTAATAATGCAAGACTCACCTTCTATGAAGGGTTAGGGATTGAAATGACGATGAAGGTAGGCACGTGGCTGCCTGGGTGATGAACCATGAAGATCCTGCCTCTTAAACCAAAACCAGAAAAAAAATCTGTAGAGTCCAGCAGTCCTTGTAGATCAGCAGCAAATCCAGGATATCCTGATGTGATCCAGAACGCCAGGCGGTACAGGACTTCAGAAGCCGGTTCACACCACAAAAATGGCACTTGACCACCACGAAGAATTTTCTGAAGTGAGCTCTTGTCTCACGACCAGAAAAGGAAATCCCTTCTCCAAATTTCCAGAAACTTCGAGAACAACTTAACAGTTTCCGCTTTTCAAATTGGCGGAAAATTTGAATATCCAAAATAAAAGACGTTATCGCTACTCCCTCCAGAGACTTGATTCCTCCCAGATGACTATCTGAACCAATCAGAATTGATGACTAAAATGACGTCACACCTTTCTTCACGATTACTCGGCTTGTTGGTTCGACGATGATGATCTAAGGATATATCAATCCGAATCGGCGTTTGGCGCATGACAAGTTTGACTCTGTTGACATGGTGTCATGACCGACAGCTAATTGACGTAAAGCGAAATAACAGATGATCAACAAAAACAAAACATCAACCTGAATTTATCAAATGCATCAATCAAGAAAATAATGCCAAACGAAGTTAATTGATTCACCATGGTCGATTCCTAGTGAAACCATCCGCCTCAGTATTCCTGGAAAATCCAATACCTATTGTCCTACTGTGATGAAGTTTCAAGTGGAAATAGCAGTGTGAAAAGTGAGTATGACAATGTCTCTGAAATGGTATTTCATATCACTTTATATTATTTATCTCTTTCAGATAAGTTCCTGTAAAAACCATCTGAATCATCCTTCTACTTGGATCACAACAAAGCAGATATAGCAAGAGATATCCATGTATTTATAGAAATTGTATTTTTATTATATGTACAGTGTGAAATCTCAGGTGTGTATCCACATATCAGGTTTGAGAATAATTAAATAATATGAAGCAGATTGAGTTCAATTTATGTTATTGAAAAATGTTAACCATGTTATTGTGACAAAATATCCTGTCAGATGTGCTCAGCATTACAAAATAGTATAGAATCAGACCAAATATACAGTAGTGAATATTTACATGCTACAACTCATCCACCATATTGGATCCGCTATCTTGAATTTCAAATTTTTAATGAGATAATCACAATGTCCGACCTCAAAAACTCCTATATACCAATTTTGAGAAGAATCAGATTATAATTACAAAATTCGTCTGCCATATTGGATCTGCCATCATGAATTTCCATTTTGATAATAGCTCACGACCGATTCTCATACCTACCGAATACACACAAAAATTTTCATACGAATCAGTCGAGCCGTTTCGTAGGAGTTTGGCCCCTCTAATACCGTGACAGGGACACAATTTTATATATAACATAGAATGAATTGGACATCTGATCTTAAATCAGCGTTGAATATAAAATGTCATTCAACCTAAAAACGCCAAAATAGTTCAGTGTAATTTCATGCTCCTTCTCCTCAAGAGGAGGAAACAATTTTCGGAAATTTGTTCAGTTGCTATGGTGACGATAAAAAATCGATTCATGGATGTATTCTATGAGAAACACATAGAATAAAGATGATTTTTCGCGAAATTCATGAGGAAATTTGTTTCAGGCAGTATTATTGAATATAAACGATGGTTCCATATTGGGAGGAACCGGTAGTACTGTGGAGAACAATGAGATGTATTATTATTTCCGGGGAATACCATATGGAGAACCGCCCTTGGGGGATCTTCGATTTGAGGTAAGTGCAAAAATAAATATTCTCAACATTCCAATTATTGCCATCAGAGAGAACCAAAATGGCTTTTCTATCTGTTTTTGTCTTAAGTGTTCCAACATGAAATAATGAAAATTTCATGTTGGCAACACTGGAAATGAGAAGAAATACCCTATTAGCACACAACGTCCTAGGGACGTTCCTATTTGGTACAATTCAAGTCCGAATGTACCGGACCAAAAATAAGTGTCCTTGGGACGTCCTATCCCGTACATGGCATGAAATGTCCGAGCAAGGACGTTCACATAATGTCCCAGCAGGTACATCATTTCAAATGTCCCATAAATAGCATCCCTTAGACGTCCCACGTGGTACATATTGTAGAATGTCCATGCAAGGACGTCCTTGGCATGTCCCTGATGGGATATGATTTTGAACGTTCCTTTAGGGACATCCATCGGATGTCCCGAGTAGTACAAATTCTGGCATGACTTCAGATCTTATATAATGTGCCTTCTAGGCAAACATGAGATGTCCCTGATGGTACATACTTTCAAATATCTCTGCACATACGCCCTTAATATTTCCAGGATCGTATAATAATCGAAATATCCCTTAGGGATATCCGTCGGATGTCCCAATTGGTACATGAACTGTACTCTTCCGATATCCTAGAAATAACGTCCGTCGGACGTCCCAGTCGGTACTTTCAATATGTTGTCCCTGCGAAGACGTCAACTTACACCTCGTCGACGAATGATTGCTTATAGGCTATAACCCAGACAGCACAATGACGTCTTAAAGATGTCTTCAAGACGTCGACTCAAGACGTTAGAGACATCTTGAAGACGTCCAGTCAAATCTCAAAGAGGTCCATAAGACGTCTTCAAGACGTCCGTTGTTACAAAATCGGACGTCTTGAAGATGTCTTTATTACGTCCAGTCGAACATAATCTGGACGTCCTAAAGACGTTTCCAGAAAGTAAGAAGACGTCCCAAAGACGTCTTTAAGACGTCAACCCAAGGCATTCTGGACGTCTTCAAGACGTACAGTAAAATCTTGAAGACGTCCATAAGACGTCTTGATGACGTCTGTTGTTACAAAATTAGACGTCTCTAAGATGCCTTCATTATATCCAATCGAACATAAACTGGACGTTCTAAAACCGTTTTTTTAATGTTTGATATAATCATTTGTGCTATAAAATAAATTTGCTACGAATGAAGATTTTATTAACAAGGTAGTAATGTAAGGTATTACATAAATAGTTGAAAATTTCAGCGTCGATGGCTCCCCTTCACTGAGAGCTCTTTTGTATGTTTTGCTGTCTTTAAATGGCGGCCAAAACACTTCCTTTTTCAACGGCGTCAGCCAAGTTTCGTGAACAACAGCTACACTCTGTTGTTTCCACTGTCATTAAATTGTATTACACAATACATCCTGAATACTTTCACGTGAAAAACAGACTGTATAGAAATACCACTCAAACACTTAACATTTTAACATTCTTAACAAATTCACTGGCACAGACGCCGTTCACAAACAACACCCAATCGAACATGGACGATGGACAATGAACATGAACGGGAACGCACCATGCACGATGCAAGCTTGACGCTGAACCACAGAACGGACCGCTGAACGGCACTAACGCCACTAACGGCAGTCGCAAGATGGTTGCGAGTCGCATACACAATTTCTTCGCGTAATTACTTGATCGCCATTGGCCATCTGGTCGGTAAGTGAGAATTGTCTTTGGCGCTAAATTTGAACATTGAAAATCAAGGGAAGCCTATGGAATAAAGTACATTTTTATCATACATTTATACAGTTATTTGGATAAATTAATTAATTTATTATATAACTTAGTTTTCCTATACATACATGATAATAATAATAATAATAATAATAATAATAATAATAATAATAATAAAAATAATAATAATAATAGTAATAATAATAATGATAATGATAATGATAATAATACCCAAAAAAATATGAAGACCATAGATTGACGTCTATACGACGTCAAACAGTGACTGTCCATAAGACGTCACATTAATGACGTCCGCATGACGTCATTATTTGGTCAAAAGACGTATGAGACCAAAAAAGACCTTAGATAGCGGTCCTATAGACGTCACATTCGTCAGTCTGGCTACCTGGGTATATACGTCCTTCAGCAGACATCTCTGGGACATACTGGAACAGACGTCTGAAAGATGTCCATTCTATGCCTGTGGAACTTCTTTGGCAAAGGTTAGAACCAAATAATTCCACCAAAATAATCAACAATAATCATTCATTCTGAATCGAAATCGAATATACTGCCCCTTTCACAAAAAATTCGATTCTACAGATCGAATATTTCTGGACTTCAATAAGACATCTTTAGGACATCCATTTCTGGACGTCTCTGAGATGTCCTACAGCAGACGTATTAAAAACATCAATTACAAGACATATCTGGGACGTACTGAAACAGACGTCTAAAAGATGTCCATTCTATGCCTGTGAAACTTAATTGGCGAAGATTAGAACCACATAATTCCACACAAAAAATCAGCAATAATAATTCGTTCTGAATCAAAATTGAATATTCTGCTTCTTTCACAAAAACTTCGATTCTACTGATAAAATATTTCTGGACTTCAATAACACATCTTTAGGACATCCATTTCTTGACGTCTGTGAGACGTCCTAAGATAGACGTCTTCAAGACGTCTATTTTATGCCTGTGGACGTTCAGGCATTATATGGACATAAAATGGACGTCTTTCAGACGTCCGGTGCCGTGTGGGAAATACTCCCCTTCAATGTCCTTCACGTCGACGTCCATTGTACATCCTTGGGAAACTTTTTCAGGATCTATTGGGGACCTTCTACGGACCATCATCTCAACTGGATGTCCTCATAAGTTATGCAAGATCTCGTCCTAGAGGGACACAGAAAAATTCAATTTCTAGAATAATTCGTACGTCCCTGGGACATCCTATGGACATCCAATTGATATTCCTCATCGTTGCTGATAGGTTGTCCTACGGATGTCCTGAGGATGTCCTCCGTATTGCTTGATGAAGAATACTGTAGGATTCAGGTATTCGATAGTTGTCCCAGCCCTCAAGGGGGATTTTTGTGCGTCCCACAGACGTCCTATGGACGTCCTGAATGTCCCGACAAGTCGTCCTAAAGATATTCATGGGACATAATTGTGTTATAAGGGTACAGTAGAAGTCCATTCTAACCTTTTTCATATCGGTTAGAGGAATGATTGTGTATACTTTGTATAATAATCTATATTAATGGGTAAGACTAAGGCTATAGTATACAATTCATTTATTAAATAACAACTCGAACGTTTTCGGCACTAGGACATCATCAGGTGAGAATCGGTAAAGTGATTTTTTTTACAGGTACAATATATATGTGAGAAATGTGAGGTTAAAATTAATTTATTAATGTCAGAAGAACATCGTTGAATAAATCAAAAACCCATTTTTCATATAGTCTTGCAGAAGATAAGCATTAAAATCAATGTAAATGTATTATTCAACATTGGTTACTTCATGAGATATTTTTCGATTTATCCCATCTAATCTAGCAAAATGAATAAACCAGTTCCTCGATTAACCAACGAACAGTATTTATCTAATTTTGAACTCAATCTAGTTCAAGTTGGAACATAGGTATCTATTTTATTCATAGTATTGCGTATATTATGAATATAGATGATCAATGAATATTCTAGTCTCATATAACCACTCAAATTATTCGAATTTCAGTGGAAATCATTTTTTCTAAGTACCCAACTTTCATAATTAGTTTATTTATTTGTTTTGACCGTGCTAGAAAGTGAAGTGGATCGCAAAATTATCACAAGCAAATTGTTTTGTTTTGATATTGATAAAAAAACGTAATAGGTTTCCACTTTCATGTGAATGTGGCCCGAAGCGCATCATTCTAAGAAGACAAAAAACATTGATTATTCAAATCTCAAAATATTCTATGTATTATTCAAGGAAGTTTGACTTGTACTATACAAAATTTTATTTTTGTCGCTGGTATGAATAAATTTTATTCTATTCTACTCTATACGGTGTGACTCATTTGGCATCCGACCATCCTCATAGAAACCAGACATCTTGAAAATTCTACAATATGCCAGCTATGCTTTTTTCATATGTCGAAAACGTCTGAATATTATAAGCGATTTTGACCCCACCAATGGATTCATATAAGTCTCTCAATTCCATAGAAGATTATTCATCAGCAAACAAGCAATAGTTGAGTATAACATAATGGGGGTGAGTTTCATAATCATCCACTATTGCCAAATTGCCTCTGCCCATGTTTGTGAAAATGTAAGTAGATTATTCAATGCTGGGATGTGTTTACGTTGAGTCTGGTTCTCACTAGATGGCGGTCATGAATGCCATCTGAGGACACCCCTGCACTGATGAGAGCCAACAGCTCGAAACCGATCGGTAGGTAGTCAAGCGTCCCTGAACAATAGAAGAACAATTCAGCATTTAGGGAAGAAACGGTTGCGATCTCTATACGAATCGTCGCATAGTTTTTCAAAGGGATGCAATTCAATGTCTGCGTGACCAGCAGAGTATTTGTAATTCTCTCGTTATCTACTAGTTTCGTCCATTTATGTACATTTGTGGAAATGTCTTTGAGCTATGCATATTCATTCAATATATCATTTTGAGCATTTCGGCTCTTTCATAGTTGACATATTCTTGTTGTCCACTTCCAGAATGTCGAGCAGCTCTTTACTAGGATTGTCTATGAAACTGCAAAGTTTTGGAATTATTGGCCGACTAAGGATCCCAAGAACTAATGAACTCGATAGCTGCAAGTACAAATGCGATACCTTTCCTATTTTCTTATCCTTCCTAGGTGAGGAAGATCATCCTTGAACACAATAGGGATTCCCTTTCCTGCTCTTCAAGATATGAAGGAACGTTAAAATTCAATATTTTATATATTCGTTTCTACAAAAATGTTATTCAATTTCGTGTTGCTCCTTTGTCTCCTCGTAGGTACCCATTTCATCAATCCAATCGATTTCGACCAAAACACCCTGTATAGGTGCTGATTTACTGTTGTGCTGTGCTCCTGCAACTGTCAATTTTAGAACAAGATTCCATTGATCCTAGGAGGAAACTGAAAATAACAATATCATTTTTGAATATTTCTATTCCATACTTTTAGCAGTTTGATTATGTCTATTTCCACGTCATCCTTGACACCTGAACGCAATTTGGAGAGGCCACGAGTTTTTAATGTTTTTCCTTTACAGCCGCCTGTAGCCAAAACGCCTTGGGAGGGAACTATTGATTGCACCACAGACGGAAGTCGATGCATTCAAGAAAGTAATCCAGTCATTGGTTCGGAAGATTGCCTCTTCATCAATGTTTACACACCATCGGTAAGACCTGGTTTGATGAATGAATGATGATCAGATTTTATTGTGTTTCAGACCAGAAGTTGTCCTCGAAAACCTCACGCTATTTTTTTATTGGTACACTGAGATCACAAATATGAAAATAACAACTAATGATGTAGAATGATTGAACATTTTTTCAGATTGATGATTAAAACGTTGGCATTCAGACTTCACGTTTCTCGGGTCGCTCATATTGCCGTGATAAGTTCATTATAAAACGCGCGTATTTGAAATTTGGATTCAAACACGCTGATGCGTTCTTTAAAGAAGCGTAGTGGGGTACCCATGAAAAATATTATTATGCTCTACCATTCCAGAGCTGTTCGAGTTCCACTTGGCAATTCTGATCACACATCTTCACAACCTGCCCATTCTTCATTCTATCAACTACTCCAGCATCTCCACGTCTTGTATGGCATTATAACTCAGTTGACTGGGAGGGTCTCAGCATGTTTCTCTCCGAGTTTACTAGGCATAACATATGTATTGATTCTGAGGATTCTTCACAGTGTGCCGCGAGAATATCTGAGATCATCACGCTTGAAATACATACATACCTCATTCTTGAAGAGCTCATCAACTCCGAAACCATTTTTTTTTTTTTTTTTTTTTTTTTTTTATCGATTGGAGCGCACGAAAGGGAATCCCTATAATGTTCAAAGAACATCGTGCGTTCCTAGGAAGGATAGGGACAGGAGGTAGGTAGGAATTTTTTTTGAATTTTTGGAGATTATATGTTGTTGGGAATACTTCCACAGGCAATGAATTCCAGAGCCTAGCCGTTCTATGGATGAAGGAGTCTTGATAAAGTGCTGTTCGACATCTTTCGAGGTTGACAACGAAAGGATGTGCTGAATGGGCTTGTCTAGTTCGTCTGATTGGTATTGCTAGTGAAGGGATGATTGCAGAGATTTCCGAAGAACATTTCCCGTGGAAGTATCGATAGAAAAGTGAAAGGTCGCCGACCTTTCTACGGTGTTCCAATGATGTCAAAGAGTGAGTGAGTGTGGCGTCACCCACCAGGCGAATGGCTCTTCTCTGGATGGTATCTAAGAGCATCAGCGTATGTTTTGGTGCTGAACCCCATATGTGGGAACAGTATTCTAGAACAGGCCGTATCTGCGCTTTGTAGATCATGAGAAGCTGTTGAGGTGTAAAGTAGCTCTTCGCACGGAACAAGAATCCGAGTTTTTGTGAAGCAGCTTTTGCGATGGATCTGACATGATTATCCCATGAAAGAGTGTTGCTGATGGAAATACCGAGCAGAGATATGGTGGGCTTGGTGGGGATGGTGAAGCCAGACATTACAATATCGGGCATACTGAGTTCCGCCTTTCTAGAGAAAATGCAGGCTTGAGTTTTGGTGGCGTTGAATTCAACTAGGTTGTTCGTTCCCCAGGCTGTGATTTCAGCAAGATCTTCATTGACAGCATTGGCCCTGCGCCGTGAGTTCTCAGTTTCCTGGGAAGAAATGAGAATTCTGGAAGAGAACGCAATATGGAGGGTACTATCATCTGCAAAGCTGTGGATGGGGCAAGTTGTAACTCCCAACAGATCATTGATATGAAGCAGGAATAATGTTGGTGCCAAAATTGATCCTTGTGGAACGCCGGAATTGATGCCAATGGTATCAGACGATACACCGTCCACCACCACGTGAAGCGATCTGCCTGAAAGAAAACTCGATAAGAGATGGCATAGCTGAGGTGGTAAGCCGTATGATGGTAGTTTGTGGAGGAGTCCTTCGTGCCAAACACGGTCGAATGCTTTCGATATGTCCAACGCGACAGCTAGAGATTCCCCGTGTTTTTCTATTGAAGATTGCCATAAATGGGTGACGTAGGCAAGTAGATCTCCCGTAGATCTTCGGTGGCGAAAGCCGTATTGTCTATCATTGATGATTCCTGAGCTCTCCAGATATTTGATAAGCTCAATATTGATGGCTTTCTCCATCACTTTGGAGATTACTGATAACAGGGCAATGGGCCTGTAGTTGTTGGGCAGGTTCTTGTTCCCTTTTTTGGGGATTGGTTGGACTCTAGCTGTCTTCCAGCATGATGGAAAAATACCCGACCTGTACGAGATGGTAAACAACTTGCAGAGAATCGGTGTTAATTCTGGTGCACATTTTTTGAGGATAATGGGTGGAATTCCATCAGGACCGTTAGCCTTTTCGTTTTGAGTTCAACATGAACTGTTCTAGAGTTGTTTTCTTGAAACGAACAGCCTACCATTGCTGGCGCAAGGACCAGAGCAGAATACGTTAAAGCAAGCAATAACAGCAGCCAAACAATAGATGCATCAAGAGAATCATACAATGTCAATATAGGATCAAAACTCATAGATTGTCCTAAAGGCTCCCGATCGTTTCAGTCTCCCGCTAAAGCAGTCGGAAGGAATTCCACTAATAGTTTATTTCCACCACTCTCGAAAGCCAACGGCACATAAGCCACAGCATCGCAAGAAGAAGAAAAACATTTGTGCAGAGATGTTCGCAACAAACACCACCTTGGATTTCCAGGAGAGGGTGCCGCCAGACATTCCAACCATTGAAAGTCGAATGCACAAAATTGTCTTTCGTCAGTGCACGATCAGGCGCTCGGTATCAAAACGAATTATTTCAATGGTCCTGAGAAAATTCCACCCATTATTCTCAAAAAATATACACCAGAATTGACACCGAGCTATTCACCATCTCCTACAAGAGCCTACAAGAGCCTGCCAACAGCTATAGGCCAATTGTCCTGTTATCAGTCATCTCCAAAGTGATGGAGGAAGCCATCAACATTGAGCTTATCAAATAATAGAAAGTTCAGGCATCATTGATGATAGGAAATATGGCTTCCGCCTCCAGAGATTTACTTGCCTACGACATCCATATATGGAAAGCTTCATTAGAAGAACATAGGAAATCTCCATCTGTACCGTGAAAAAATATCGAAGGCATTCGACCGTGTTTGGCACCAAGGACTGCTCCATAAACTATCATCATACGGCTCACCACTTCAGCTATGCCATCTGTTATCTAGTTTTTTTTTCAGGCAGATCTCTCCATGTGGTTGGCACCAATATTGTTGCTACTTCATATCAACGATCTATTGGGAGCAAGTACTTGCCCTATCCACAGCTTCGCAGACGATAGTATTCTCCATACTGCATTCTCTTCTACAATTTCCATTCCTTCCTATAGAAAACTAAAAACTTACGAAGAAATGCAAACGCGGTTTCAAGATCTTGCGGAAATTACAGCCAAGGGACCAACAACCTAGTTGAATTCAACGCTACCAGAACTCAAGCCTGTAATTTCCCCAGAAACGCAGTATTTATGATGGTTTGCTCGCCTGTTTGTTCGTTGGTTAGTTCGTTTTTTCGTTCGTTCGTTTTCTCGTTCGGCACCACCATCCCCACCAAGCCCACCATATCTATGCTCGGTATTTCCATCAGCAACACTCTCTCATGGGATAATCATGTCAGAACCATCGCAGAAGCTGCTTCACAAAAACTCGAATTCTTGTTCCGTGCGATAAGCTACTTTACACCTCAATAGCTTCTCATGATCTACAAAGCGCATATACGGCCTGTTTCAGAATACTGTTCCCACATATGGGGTCCAGCGCCAAAACATATGCTGATGCTCTTATATTCCATCCAGAGAAGAGCCATTCGCCTGGTGGGTGACGCCACACTCACTCACTCTTTGACATCATTGGAACACCGTAGAAAGGTCGGCGACCTTCCACTTTTCTATCGATACTTCCACGGGAAATGTTCTTCGGAAGTCTCTGCTATCATCCCTTCACTAGCAATACCAGTCAGACGAACTAGACAAGCCCAGTCAGCACATCCTTTCGTAGTCAACCTCGAAAGATGTCGAACAGCACTTTATCAAAGCTCCTTCATCCATAGAACGGCTAGGCTCTGAAATTCATTGCCTGAGGAAGTATTCCCAACAACATATAATTTCCAGAAGTACAAAAAACATTCCAATACCTACCTCTTGTCCCTATCCTTCCTAGGAACGCACGATGTTCATTGAACATTATTGGGATTTCGTTTCGTGCGCTCCAAGCGATAAAAAAATCTAAAAGGAAACAATTCTCAATTCAAACTGTCATGCAGCTGAGGTTATATTGTGATATCGTAAAATATTTGTTGGAACATTCGTTCGTTCTTTATTCGTTGATTCGTTCAATGACAGGTTTTTTTCGTTCGCCCTTCCGTTCGTGTCTTCCTTCGTTCGTTAGTTCATTCGTTCATATATTCATTCGGTCATTTGTTCACTCATTAGTTTGTTCATTTGTTCATTCATTTGTTCATTTTTCATTTGTTCAATTGTTTATTTGTGCATTCGTTCATTTGTTCATCTGTTCATCTGTTCATCTGTTCATCTGTTCATCTGTTCATCTGTTCATCTGTTCATCTGTTCATCTGTTCATCTGTTCATCTGTTCATCTGTTCATCTGTTCATCTGTCCATCTGTCCATCTGTTCATCTGTTCATCTGTTCTTCTGTTCTTCTGTTCATCTGTTCATCTGTTCATCTGTTCATATGCTCATCTGCTCATCTGTTCATCTGTTCATCTGTTCATCTGTTCATCTGTTCATCTGTGCATCTGTTCATCTGTTCATCTGTTCATCTGTTCATCTGTTCATCTGTTCATCTGTTCATCTGTTCATCTGTTCATCTGTTCATCTGTTCATCTGTTCATCTGTTCATCTGTTCATCTGTTCATCTGTTCATCTGTTCATCTGTTCATCTGTTCATCTGTTCATCTGTTCATCTGTTCATCTGTTCATCTGTTCATCTGTTCATCTGTTCATCTGTTCATCTGTTCATCTGTTCATCTGTTCATCTGTTCATCTGTTCATCTGTTCATCTGTTCATCTGTTTATATTCGCATCGGTGCAAATGTCCATTTGTTCATTTGTCCATTTGTTCATTCGTTCATTCGTTCATTCGTTCATTCGTTCATTCGTTCATTCGTTCATTCGTTCATTCGTTCATTCGTTCATTCGTTCATTCGTTCATTCGTTCATTCGTTCATTCGTTCATTCGTTCATTCGTTCATTCGTTCATTCGTTCATTCGTTCATTCGTTCATTCGTTCATTCGTTCATTCGTTCATTCGTTCATTCGTTCATTCGTTCATTCGTCCATTCGTTCATTCGTTCATTCGTTCATTCGTTCATTCGTTCATTCGTGCATTCGTTCATTCGTTCATTCGTTCATTCGTTCATTCGTTCATTCGTTCATTCGTTCATTCGTTCATTCGTTCATTCGTTCATTCGTTCATCCGTTCATCCGTTCATTCGTTCATTCGTTCATTCGTTCATTCGTTCATTCGTTCATTCGTTCATTCGTTCATTCGTTCATTCGTTCATTCGTTCATTCGTTCATTCGTTCATTCGTTCATTCGTTCATTCGTTCATTCGTTCATTCGTTCATTCGTTCATTCGTTCATTCGTTCATTCGTTCATTCGTTCATTCGTTCATTCGTTCATTCGTTCATTCGTTCATTCGTTCATTCGTTCATTCGTTCATTCGTTCATTCGTTCATTCGTTCATTCGTTCATTCGTTCATTCGTTCATTCGTTCATTCGTTCATTCGTTCATTCGTTCATTCGTTCATTCGTTCATTCGTTCATTCGTTCATTCGTTCATTCGTTCATTCGTTCATTCGTTCATTCGTTCATTCGTTCATTCGTTCATTCGTTCATTCGTTCATTCGTTCATTCGTTCATTCGTTCATTCGTTCATTCGTTCATTCGTTCATTCGTTCATTCGTTCATTCGTTCATTCGTTCATTCGTTCATTCGTTCATTCGTTCATTCGTTCATTCGTTCATCAGTTCATCCGTTCATTCGTTCATTCGTTTATTTGTTCATCTGTTCATCTGTTCATTTGTTCACCTGTTCATTTGCTCATTTGCTCATTTGCTCATTTGCTCATTCGTTCATTTGGCCACTCATCAAAGTTCTGTTTGTTTGTTAGTTATTTCATTCGCTTGTCTGTAGTCTTGATAAAAGGAAACAATGTTGAATTTTTTGGTTTTTCATTTGTTAGATTCAATAGCAGCTCAGAGGATTGGAACAAACGAACGGAAGAATGCCATAACAAACTAACCTTGTTGAACTTGACCTCATAACTGAGAGATCTAGGATACACAGATTTGTGTCAATTCCCAGCAGGAGCTAGGTAGTATTATTCCGATCGCATAGTCCTACTTCGGAATCAACACCAAAAGATGGCGACAGCATGACTAGATCACCATGTATTATCGTGCGTCTTCGCAATGGGTGATGTATTCCATGCGTCGTATCGTACTGTCTCGCTTAAGCTGACAATTGGGGCAACTTTCATCATCCTAGATCTCTTAGTTATCCGATCCAATTCAATCAAGAGGACTGATGGTACTTCCACTCGAGTAGTCAGATAGTGTCATCTGTCAGCAGAGTGGTTTAATTGTACTTGGAGCTAACGCTACTAGATGGCGATAGAATGACTAGATCATCATGTATTTCATGCTGCGTAAACAGTTCTGCTTTGTTTCTCTCCAGTTAACCGGTTCGCTGGCAGTTCTGGTATACATACACGGAGGAGCTTTCGTGTCTGGTGACACGACCTACGCCCAACTCGGTCCGGACTATTTCCTTGAAGAAGGTCTCGTGTTCGTCTCCTTCAATTACCGCTTGGGCATCTTCGGATTCATCGGTACGGAGGATTTGACCTGCCCCGGGAATGTCGGGCTCAAAGATCAAGTGTTGGCATTGACTTGGGTGCAGAGGAATATCGCCTTTTTTGGTGGGAATCCACAGAACGTCACTATTTTCGGTGAAAGCGCAGGGGCAGCATCTGTGGCCTATCACGTGCAATCAGATAGTTCAAGAGGTGAGAGGTTATGGAGGATTTTGACGTTCGACGATTACTGTAGTTGATCGGAAACTAGCATATCGATGGTGAGGTGCAAAATCTCATAAGTCGACTTTTCAACATTCTCGACTATATAACACCAATCCATTAGGCAATATTATTCCTCAACCCCATCAACTGGCAAAACCTTGTAAGTCTAATTCAAAATGCATTACCAGTACCGCTATCTGTCGAATCCTCGTAAAACGGGATCAATCCAATGTTCAGTACAGAAACCTCTCAAGCATGACACTGCGGAAATTTTGACACACCGAGTTCAATGTGTTGATATTATTGAGAGATTTTAACGAAACTAGGCAACCAAGAAATGTGTAGTAGAGGCAAAGGACCATGAGGCTTCAGATCCTCATCATAATCCTCAAGTGTGGTTTCAATAATAATAATAATAAATGTTCTTTATTGGTTAAAAACAAATGGCCATCGACCGAGGTCCTTCAGCCAGAGTGTGGTTTTATTTAAAATTACAGTAACAAAAGCGCACAAAACAAATTATCATTGATCGAATTATTCAAATTTGCATATCTTTGTCGTGTCTACTGTGAAATGGACTAATGGAGTGTTGCACTTAAACCATCGATATAATCAATGTCAGAATTCTATAATGTTCACAGAACTTACTGATATGACATCAAAGTTGAAGTCGAAGTGTGAATTATTCATTGTTATTTTATCTCACTATCATAATCGAATTTCAACTATTTGATCAGTGATCAAACACACCCCTGTTTAGTTTTTTTTGTCATGTTTATTCTTATTTACTATTGTATCATCTTTCAAATGAATGATATCGGAATATCGGTTCATGGCAGCTCCAACAATTGTAACCCAAAATCTTCAGCATCAGCCTGAAGGAGAACTGTGGGAATATTAAATGACTGTTTTCACAGCGTCCTCACTGGAGGACGCTAGTTTTCCAGTGAATAACAAAACATTGTCGGGGTACGAAACTAAAATATATCACAGAAAATATCAAAGTTCTCAATTATGAAATAACTGTCACCTATTGTTACAGTGTGAAATATGGTAGTGAATATCACTAATAATATGCAAAGCAATAAAATACACAGATATTCCGAAAATAATTTGACTGTTTTGATTCCAAATGACGGCGTAATTGAACGTGTTGGAATTACGATGCACGTGCACCGCCTGATCTGGAGAATGGATTCCGATTCGCCGTTTCTCAGAATTTTCAAAAAGGCTGAACTCTCTCCATAGGATACTGGGCGGTACTGAATTTAATATGTTCTTGGTGAAATTAAATATCATCTAATTGAATTTTTTGTATGACCCTACTATTGTGGTTTCCCCACCACATCTTAGGTAGTTGATGGTTGAAATATGAAACATGACACTGGGATACCTGAAAATTCCGTCCCATTCGAAGCAGTTGTAGCTTTTGTATATGTGAATCGCTTTGGACGTTCTTTCCTAGGCATGGAAGCTCATTCTACTAGCATCTTATGTACCTACAATATTGTTTTTTGTGAATACTGTGGACAAAGAACTTACTCGATAAATCATTATTCAACGCCAGCGGGAAATCGACCTATCGTTACTTCCATTGTCGATGTAAATGGAGAAGATAGTTTGCTAGTTACATAGATTAACGACTTCCCCCTAGTTAGTAGGCGAGATATATAATTTTTTCTGATCATTGACTTGAAATTAGTCTGCCTGTCATTAGCGCTACTGTATAGGACTGTCAATAGCTCATTTGTTTCAATGTCAGTGATACTGTTTCAGGTTGAAGTTGTCTTCTTCTATATTTTCCAAACAGTAATCAATCAGTTAACCACAGATATTGATAAAAGAAAAGAATATTTGTAACGATTGATACCTGGCGACTGACGACTGGTGGTTGACTATTGAGATCATTTTTTGAAAAATCTGTCTCCGAATCCTTCAGAATTGCGAATATTGCGATTGTATCTTCTATTGATAGAAGGAGAGCCAAGATCTCAAATTTGATGTTTGAGGAGATTAAATACAAAAAATATTGTGTTTATTCACTTCTCCATTCAGAAGTAAAAAAAAATTTGTAAAATTTGTATATCGCTACTTCAAAGTTGGGAACCAACTCCCCAGAAGTCGAAACTTGTGCGGGGTTAGGAAGAGCGGGACCTACAGCTTATAGTGGAATTCGAACCACTTCTAGGGCATCGAGATAGTAGGTGAATCATTTCGAAATTTCAGTATTATGACAGTCATATTGCCATGAAATCACATAAACATAAATATTTTCAATAGGTCTCTTTAGTGCGGCCATTTTGGACAGTGGCACGTCACTTAGCCCATGGGCTCTCAACAGACGAGCAAGAGAGACGGCATTTGCTGTTGGAGCAGCGTTATCTATCGTGGCATTAGACTCCGAGAATTTGATCAATGGCTTGAGGAAAATCAACGCTACTATCTTGCAGTCAAAGGCTTCTGAGGTTTCAACATTGGTGAGAATTTGGAATGCTTACTTATCTCAGAGTAACTCATTACCTCATTGCTGTTTATTTCATTCATCCGACTTCAGCGAGTTATCTTGGTTGAACAATGTTTCAATGTTTTGATATCGAATACATGATAACCATTATCAATTCATATATTACTATTCCAGAAATATTCCCAAATTGAGCTTTTGTATCATTTAATATGAGCGAATTTGTGATGAATAATAGGGATCTCCTATCCCTTTCCAAAAGAGATGAAAGTAGGGAAACGAGTTGACTATCAATGGATAGATCTTCTGAAATCATTAAATACATGTTTTCTAATTTTTTTATACAATTAGTGTTTCCCAAGATACTCCACTATTTAGAGACTCTTCATCAGACAGGGTGTCTGTATGTTTTCTTTTTGTATTTGTTTCAGTTATATATGAGGTCTTCAACTGTGTTTCGATGTTTATAGACACCTGTTACCATAATATCATTCAAACTCTCTCTTTAGGTGGAGGGCTGTTGTTTTTTGAATGTTATGAGTATTTGATATTCAATCCATTGTTTTCCTATTTTCGTAACTCCTCTGAAGACCCATATGACACTTTGAAAAACTAATAGTTATTAAATGAAACAAATAATTATTAAATATTCTCATTATTGCCAGTGATCTGTTGCATCAAACATTTTTTTTATATTCTCATTCTTTCTCTATTCCTCAGTAATTCCAATTTAGAATTTTATAATGATTTCAATCCAACTTTTTTCAAAGATTCCTTTATATCTGAAAGTCTCACGAGTATATTTTCCACTATGGATCTATGCGACCCAGTGCCCTATAGGGATAGGTATCAGTTTCCACAAAGCTACATGAGAATAATTCTCAGAATAGAGTTTCTCTGTTGCGTCTTCTTCAAATGCCCACTTTCACTAACATATTTTTGCTTTGTTCACCAAGATAATGCTTCAAAACGCACTGGCTGGTCTTCAATTTGGCCCAGTCAGAGAACCTGTGCATGATGGAGCATTCTTCACAGGCGAATCTGAAGATTTGTTGTCGAGAGGACAATTCAATCAAGTACCATGTTTGATGGGTGTAAACTCTAACGAAGCTGCTATTGTGCACGAAGTAACAGGTATTATAAATTATAAGAAATGAAAATCATCCATATCTCAAAGTAGTCCGAAGTTATTCCGGAATAAAAACAAGCAGGAATAATCGTGAGGATAAATAATAAACTAAGCGACAGCTATTTTGAACTAACGAGCCGTGCTGGGGAGACCTGGCAACAGTGTTAACAACAGTGGCGGCTCATGACTTCCATGACAGAGGAGGCTGAATAATATGAGATTTATCGTGAAAAACAACCCTCTACTCACACAAACCAATAGCTTTAATGACATTCTGTTTACCAGTTGACCTGAACATAATATTTCAAGAGATGTGTTCCTGTGATTTGCAGTGTCTATCCAATCCGCGAGGCAATTTTTTAAAGTCATTTATATCCTAATCGCCCCCAACATGATGACTTATCGGCTGAAAATAATACGCAGTACCAACAAAATAGCTTATTCCTTACCTCAGATCTCGTCAACCAGATATATTTTTTATAATTATCAGAATTGAACGAACGATTTTGTTTGTTACCTGTTAAAATCAGATTTTTCAATTCCGGTGTCGGACGTTCGTTTTTCACAATCAATTTAACTTCATAAGACAAAGCACTGAATGGGTTCATCAAAAAGTATTCCACTCAATCGCAATCGTTTAAAACACTCATTTTTCAGAAATTTATAGAGCCCCTAATCATTAACTTAACATAAACATGAACAATGCACTCTCGCTGGATTCTGGATTGTCCGCAATTCGCGACGCGACACGACAAACACGTGCTATTCGGGCGTATTCGGGCATTTGCATTGCGCGCGTGAGATGCGCGTTGTGAAGGAGTCTAGCCTCTTATAGATGTTGCCAAGTCAAATATTTTATGCGTGATTTGCAGACTTCAACGTGTGATGCGTGGGCAAGCACTGTTGCCAAATCAAAAATATTAACCTAAAAACAGGAAATAAAATCAGAATGTCTGAGGTGGCTCAGCCTCCGTTGCCTCCTCTGAGGAGCCGCCACTGGTTAACAAGTCCTGAAGTTTCGTTGGTGGACAGATTGAGTTGAATCTGTTATGTTTTTAATGGTGAATCAATATGCTTCATATGTTTCCATATTCCTGGAAGTGGAATATGAACATTTTCCATCAGAGTATGTCCAATCGCAGATCAAATTTTTTAATCATTCTCAGTAGATCGAGGGTTGCGAAAGCATGGAATATACACATTAATCAATTAATTAATTAAAAAAAAAGAGTTAACCTCATAACGACAGATAAAGAGCTGGAAACTGTTATACACCTTTATTCTGACGTTCTTGAAGTTGACTTGGAAGTCTCATAGAATCTTGTGCCCGCGTCGTAAGATAATGAAGGTCGAAGGTCACAAAATTTGGGTGTTTAGGTTTCAATAGCTCCAATGATGTTAACACATATCACAACATTATAGAACATGAGATTTGCGACAAATTTTATCCCATGGATTTTTTTATGCGCTCAACCGTTTTCGATATGGATACTTACTACTGTGATTCAAGATCATTATTATGTGGATCTTAGTGAATGGTATGCCCTGTATAAGGTTATTGAATAATTCAAATTTTCCATCAATTAATGTACTGTATTCAATAATTATTTTTTTTTTTGGTTATGCAAAGTCTGCTAATTCCAGAAGCACAAAATATTTATTTTCAAATATACATTATTCTGTTGCTTGAACTTTGCTAGACTTTCGAATACATGAAAATCCATGCTCTCAACTACATGATGTAATGAAAAATGCATTTTTAGTTGTGCAGAGTGAGTTCGGGAGAATTCATTCAAAATATCAATCAATCAATCAATCAAAATATACTTCATTGACGAAAAATAAATCTCATCGACATAGCGATAACATAAATACACATATAAGCACGGTATAGTAACTTCACAGTTACCAACATGTTTCAGTTCTAATTTATACATATACCTATTTACTACTAACCTATTTACTAGAACATGAATATGTGATATTGTTAATATGGAGTATATGAATAAATTGATAGAATTCAATTTCAAGAACCATTCCAATCTTTGATGAAAAAATTCTTGAACGTTATAAAGTGCCTTCTCAAGAAGAACTTGCTTTACAGAATTTCTTTAATGATTTTGGGAAGAAATGTTCTTAGATTGTTATACAATTTGGCAGCAAAATAGAGGACTGAATTTATAATCAGATTTGTTGATGAGATAGACAGTCTCAAGTTGTTATTCTGGCGAGTGTGACTGATAACAATCTGATATGATGATTATTTTTATGGACTAGACACACATTTTCAAGAGTTAGGATTTTAGCTATCTAAATAATGTATTACACGAAACCCTAGGTTCAACCTTACACAAGTATGCTCGCTTTTGAAGAATGAAAATTGCATTGAAGTTATGTTGGCTACAATTGCCTCAGGAAGGTGTAACGTTTAAATTTAATATTTTAGGTAGTTTCCATAGTTTTAATGATTAACCCTATAATTCATTGCACAAGTCGTCAATTAATGAGAACAATAACCTGCGATATGACCCTATATGAACCATCCTCAAAATTCACTGTGCTATACACTGGTAAGAGGCACTTGATATTTTTATTTCAAACATAATGACAGTCATGCCACTCAACATTGTTCAACTGTACATCTCCATGGGTTGTTCTTGGGCTGAACTTCCAGATTTCCTTTGGGGTAGGTGTCGGTGGTTTCCGTTGCGTAAGAGGGTTGATCTCTCGGTGGATCCTAGAATAAACAAGATACATATCAGAATCGCTGTACAATTTATGGTTGATCTGATTATAATTTGAAGACTATGAATAAAATATGAAAATTAATATAATATCAAGAACATTTTACCTGATTTCCATCTCGGTTTCCATCATCTATGATTCAATTTCGTTGTATCAAATGTTTATTTAGTTTGTTTACGAAATAATTAACCATAAGTCATAACATCTCAGTCATAACTTTGCGGATCAGCTGGTAGCAGCTATTCATCTCTGTCTTATTCATCCGTTCCATGTCATGCAGCAACTTTACAGCTATAGTCGATCAGCTGGTATCAGCCATGTTCTTTCCTGCGTCAGCGCCTATAAAGATATAGCATGGACGTATAAACAAAGAAGGACCCATTTATTTACATCGTAATGTGAAGTCAGAGAATACGGTCACAGCATATCACCTGATGTTGAATTGGAGGTTGTCACGTCCTGTCGCTAATAATTCCTAACCTCAGTCTAATCCTCTCAAGTATTTCTACTTACCTCTTTTGTAATCATCTATTCAATTAGATGTTCATTATGATCCAATTCATAGAACTCAAGGAATAAATCATACATCCAAAGATAGTCACAATGAAATATTATAAAACTGTCGTTATACATTATTTCAAAGTTATTCTGTGAAGGTTACCGAGATTATACACAACCGACAACGCCGCTGCAAAACAGGCTCGTTTCGTGATGTTTAGTGCTTTCGGCGAGTTCGGCGTTGTTCGTTTATGTTAATGTGTTCGAGGAAGTTTATTGTTTTCGTTGTTTTTGAGTGAATTTTTTTATTTCTTCTGTGAAAAGTTGATAGACAGAGACTAATAATGGTGTTACACTGCTGGATTTGCGAAAAAACAAAGTTTTAATACCCAAATTTCACCTTCCATTCGTAAGTACTATTTATTTACATGTTTGAATTAGAGTTTCATAGGCGTAACAATTGATATTTTCATCAGATAGAGAATGCGAAGTCTCGATTTATTTCTTCATATATGTATATATCCATTTTTTTACGTTCATAATTTATCTGAGAACATTCCTTTTCAATGCTTTTCTGTTAAGAGGAAGTTGTACTATGATATAAAGCAATAATGCAAGTGCTCGTGCAAGGGTTTCGTAGTCCCTAACTTTTCACGGTCATTTCTCATTTTGAGTGAATGAAAAAACTGTACATATTCATGAAGATCTTATAAATGTTCCTGCCGTCTCACTTTTTCGAAATTTGATTCGGTTCTTGAGAAAAAAATTTTGAAAATCATCAAAAAACACGTTATTTTGAGATTTTAAAAAAAAAAACTGAATCAAATTTCGAAAAAAGGAGACGACAGTAACATAGATTAGATCTTCACAAATAATTACTGATTTTTTCATTCACTCGAAATGAAAAATGAACATAAAAAGTTAGGGACTACGAAACCCTTGCATGGCAACAATTTATGCTTAGAGAGTGGCGGCGCTCTCAGAATTTATAGGAATTACCATTTATGAAAGGAGATGAAAGAGACATGCCTTATTTGCAATGTTTACGAGGGTCTGACATGTGTAAAAAATTGAAATTTCATAATTTCAGAGGGATATCATATCATCATTATTTTATATCATTTCAGACTGCTCCAATATACCTAGAAATTCAAGAATATACGGCAATGTTACGGTGAGGTTCTCAAAATTAACATTCAATTATAAAATTCGAAACATAAATAATAATCGCAAATAAGTATATATAAATATAAGTATAAATAATTATGCGAATTGAAATAAATGCTCAGTACACTATACATGAATTATATACATGATGTCTCATTTCCTAATGAGACAATTTTTCCCTTGTGATAATTAATTTTTGTTAAATATTCATTGAACTATGTACATTTGTTTCGTATCCTTACTACAAGGTTCACTTCGTAAGGGTTTTTCCAGTTTATTCAAAATACCTATCTGTATGTTCCAATGTATATATTTTGTAAACGTTTTTGAATAAACTTATATTATTATTATCAATATTTCTTAAGTTCAAGAATCATGGAATATCTTGAAAAATAAAACGTTATAAACGTTTATTAACGCGTATAATTTGAATTAGGATAACCTCTGGAATAATAAGGACGGTCGAATCAGAAACAATTGTGGAAACGATAGAAAATCTACTGCCATCCAGTTATAGGCATAACAAAACAATATTTATCGTAATAAAAAAGGATGCACTTTTTTGTGGATATCAAAGTTTTTTTGATGACGACTCATTAGCGCTGCGGTTTGACAGGCGTCTGTCATTATTATTATACATTTGTGATGTGATAGAAATTGTAGTTATCTAGCTCCTATAATTCTATATTTTTTATTACTTTTTTTTTCTGTGTTTTTTGCATTACATGTCATATAGAAGCAAGTATATAATGTATTATAGTTTCAAAAATGAAAATGAAATGATAATCAGTCATATTGTCTAGTAATAATCCTTATCCTTCTCATAAAATGTTAGCTATGAATGAGGATATTGTTGACAGTATTTTGCATCTGCATCGTTATCAAATAGATTCCGAAACTGATCGGATTGAGTGATCATCAATTAATCAGAGAAAAAGTTGTTCTTCAAGTGGTCAAGAAAGTGGTTGATGAAGAAGTGAGAATAATAGATAACATAGTGTATATAAATTTATTTTGACCTCATTACACGTGGTAGTTCTGTGTCCCAACAATTTTGGGACACTCTTTATAGTTGGTTTGTTGGTGTACCATATGGAAAAAGATACAAAACTTTCAATGATTCCTTAAATAGTACCGAAATTTCATTATTTTAATAATCTATTTTGCGTACCAGTTCACCACACCACAGTTATATAAAATCTATTATTCAATATGTGAAAACACAAATCTGTATTTGTTATGTTCACTTGGTATAACCCATAGCGACCCGGATTGATAAACGGTCATAAGTGATTGGTATTCAGTTTTCAGTCGCTATTTGCATTTTGGATTCCGAAATTTACTATCACGATAATTCATTTTCGCACGCCGCTGCCGTTTGAGGAAATAGCACAGTCTATCGTTACCGTTTCCCTTCCCCTCAACCCGTTTGCCTACATCTCTAAGACTTCAAAACATTATATGCTGAAAGTATAGAGTTGCTGTGTCCTTCTTTTTTATACGTCCATGAGATATAGCAACTCACGAAACGCACGAAAATCACCTGTAGCTCGCTGTCATCAGTTTGGTTATTTTTATCTATCAGACATAGAAGTCATCGTCAAAAGTATTCGTGTACTTACGGGTAATTCGGCATCTTTCGGAAATGTTTTCATGCTCATTGGTCAGGAAAGTTTGTTATTAAGTTTTTCAAAATAGGTTTTGGAAATGATTGTTACTGAATAGAAGAGGACACTATTCCCTATCTTTTATCACGCGAAAATTTACCATTCTGAGAAAGAAGGTTGATGATTTTTCTCGCTAATGTCGGACAGTGTGAGACAAAGTTGATTTTTGTGGATTTTCATTTCATCATATTGTTGGATTTTTCACTTCGTTTCCAATATCAATTTTGCCATAGTGTTCCGTTTCACTGTAGTGATATTCAGATTTGGCAAATTGCTCTTCGCTAGAAGGATTTATCACTGCCGACCAAAAGCGTGATCGAGTTATCAGCCATTTTACGAGTAGGTACTCGAACCTTTTCCAAACTCGTACCCTCGAAGATCACATGAGGTGAATAATGGAAAACTCCGGTAAGCTTTTCAGCGAAAATTACAATATGAATTGATTTTAGGGTTGTCCTATGGGCCGATTGAGTCCATTGTATGGTGCATCTATGCTTCCATTCACTTTTTACTCTATGTACTATAATACCACTGGATCAGTGTGAAGTACCTCCATATTGCATACCTAGCGCTCAGTTATTGCATGAACCACGCTACCTGTTGCTGCTTATTTGAGTTTTGAATTGCTGCTTACATTAGTTTACTGCTTGCTTTTGCTTACCAGGAGAGGAAATGCATGGTTTAAGGCCCCTCCTCCAAAGGAAGACCTATCGCAGATAAGATGCATGTTTTTTTTATTCATGGGGTTAATTTTTGTTGAAGTTCCACTGTGTCAACCAGGAAGAATCATCATTTCTGTTTGAGCTTAATCCTTAATCATTTATCATACTTACTTCAAAAATAAATAAAAAATAACTGTGAACTCTGAGTGTACACACAGGGGGGTTATCCGATATAATGATTATGTATGTGAACTATCTCATTTAATTCAAATATTGAATATGTTCCTGTTTCGGAAATGACCTGGAGTTAGCAATAAAATAGTGGAATATTTAGGGTTAACCATGATATATTTTCTTGACCTATGATTTTTCCTTATACTGGGTGAAATATTCGTAGTCCTATTTAATTGAACAGAACGTCAATTGATTGATAATTGCGACGTGTGTGTTAATGGTGTAGAAAACGGAACCTATCGATATCTAGGGAGTTTTCCAACTTAAACTCGCCTGAAGTAAGTTGGTGGCGCCCTTTATTATTTTTTTTAATTAGAAACATTATAGAATTTCGAAACCCACCCTATACCCGGCTGAGTGCCGAGTGAACCAATTGCTCGTGCTTTGAGGCATCCGTTTTTTTATTTATTTGGCACAGAGGGCACGTGGCATATCTGATATGCGACTCAATTAAAGCGGGGTACACCACTTCCATTGTCGCCTCACCCAATTCATCGGAGACGATTCGCAAGACCATCCCGATGCAAATTTTTTACTGAAAAAATCAACATGATTCTGAAAGTTCAAGTCATTATCTAGGTGGATTCCAAGTAGTTCATTTGAAACTTTCTATGAAATGATCATATCGCTATATAGATAACAATTGGAAGATATGCCGTTGGTTTTGTCTTTATTGAATGAAAGAAGATTCAAGTTGCAACACTCTTTTACACTAGAGATATCTTTGGCAATTTTATCGTGGAGATTGTTTTGGTCGGGCTCATGCTATAGAATGATAGTATTGTCAGGAAAAATAGTGAATTTACCTTCAAGTTTCTCGATGTCATTGGAATTAAGGGGGAACATGATTGGTCCGAGTACAGAGCCCTGGAGTACACCATGTTTAACAAAATATGTATCTGAGATTAAATCAGTTCCAACAAACTGACTTGAACCAACTTAGGCTAAGATCTCTCAACCCATACTTTTGAAGCAATCAAAAGCTTCAGATTAGTCATAAAATATTGCCGCGCAAACCTCTTTCGAGTTCAATTTGCTATAGACATCCTTCAGAAAAGAGGAGACAGCATCACCTGTACATTTGCTTGGTTGGAAGCCAAATTTATTTGGATTCAGAATATTGCGTTCAATGATGAAATTCATCATCCTGGTCTTGACTAATTCCTCAACATTTTTTTCGATAGTCGGGATGAGAGAGATTGGACGAGAATTGGCCGGATCAGATCTATCGCCACCTTTATGGAGGGGTATCACAATACTCATTTTCAGAAAGTTTGGAAGAACTTCTCTTGTAACCGAATCGTTTATCAGCTGGACTAGCAATTCTAGGGTGCGAATAGGCATGCTTTCAAGGATCCTAATTGTAATATTATCAATACCATAAAAAGTTTTATTTTCCATTTGATCAAATGTGTTTATCAACTTATTCGTATCATGAATGTCATCTGACAGCGCTTATAATTTCCCATTCAGGAAACTAAGAGGAACAATGATTCGATTGGGTCAGTGACACCATATATTAAAAGAGGATATGAAGTATTGAAATAATGTAAACTTTTCGGGAACGAATCTGCTACCGTTTTCAACATATAAATTGAAATAGCTATTGATGGATCGAACTCCATGCAGGGTATTATTCATTGAGATTCACAGTTGACCCGTTAATACAGTATGTATGGCTGAGCGCTGCGCTCTCTCCAGCCTCGAAAACGATTGATCGCATGAAAAAATTTATGGAACAAAGTTCGTCGGAAATTTCATGCTCTACAATTTGTACAGGGCTAGTTTCATTAATCTGAACCCTTCTTGATCTTTTCTGTTTTCCATCCATCAAAAATGAATTTGATAATGATTTTATACGATAATTTTTCATATAGGTTCCAATCATAGTAACAGCTATAGCATTCAGCTATCCATGTTGGAGCCGCAGTGAAAGTGTAATGTATGTCTCGGACGGTATGCTCTTTTCCACTAGTATGATTCGAGAACACCATACTCGTGGGAAATGACTATCATTTCGTGCTCGTTAAACTATAAATACTAATCTATTGCGTATGTCCTATATCCTACGTAAATAAGAGTATTCTCAAGAATTTATATTCTCCAAGAGTTGAAAAACATTTCGATATGGTAAAGTGGGGTGATAGTGTAGCAAAATTCAGAAAGTTCATATACAAGATGTTACAAATTCGTGACTAAGCATTAGGATCTCGGTGACCTTAACAGATACAGAGTGGGGTGAATCAGGCTGAAAATGCACCATGTCACGCTCAACATTATGCTGCTTTGAAAGTGGAAACATTTCGATAATTTCTGAAGATATTCGACAAAAACTGAAAAATATGCAAAATCTTCATTATTTATTACTCAGCTTATTTAAAGAGGTATTGCAAAATGAATGTCACTTCGTCATCACCACTTTTTCTCGTCTACAAAATGGAATTGTTGAATCAGACGTTTCTTCTTCGAGCGGCCATCATCAACTTCATTCTTTCAAACACGGACCTATATTTTTCATTTCAATTTTCGATAGTTTCCAATCTCCTCGATATGGTGGTGTATCAAAACATTAATTGGAATGTTAACTTCAATGTAACCAATTTTTCATAAAAAGCATAGAGATACTCATATTTGTCTAATACAGCGATTCTGGTATCAATTTGTCTTTCTTAGTGTCAAGTACTTCCTACATAATTGAATTTCTCTCATTCTGAATGTAATCATTGGTAATACGAATTCAAAATTGATGATCAAGCAATTGATTATCATTCAATAAAATAATATTTATCAATCATGAAAACACAATTCAATTAATATACAAAAAATAACGAACATCAAGGTTACTTCCATAGTATATGCTAAAATATATTTTCGTTTGACGTTGAAGCATTCATTTGCTTTTTCTGAAACTTTTCTCACAGACCTTTTAACAGATCGCCTTCGTAAAGATCGAAAACGATTATTTGCTGACGCAGTTCTTGTATGAAGACAATGGAGCCGTTTTTGTAAACGGTGTTCTTTAGGGCACCCTAGAGAAAGAATCAAGTGGCGGTTTCAGAAAAAGAGAATTAATGCTCAACCGCAAACGTAAATATTTTTGACCATTTACTATGCAAGGAAACTCAATGTTTGGATTTTTTTTACGTCGAATATCATTTGTTCAATCAAATTGTGTTTTCATCATTCATGAATATTATTCCAGTGAACGATGAACAATTGTTTGATTTTCATTTATGGTTTGAATAAGAGCAATTCAATTATCTAAGAGATACTTCGCACTGAATAATGTGTTGGACGAAGACAAATTAATACCGGAAACGCTGTGTCAGCGTCAGAGATGAGTATCTCTATCTCTTTTTGAAACAATTCTTCCACTGGAGTGAAAATTTTATGAATTGATTTGGTACTTCATCATATCAAGCAGGACATAAACTATCAAAAAACTCAATGGAAAATCTGGGTCCCTGATTAAAAAAATAAAGTTGATGATGGCTGCTCGAGGAAGAAACGTTGGATTTCTAATTAGACAATGTCAATTTGTAGAGGTGGAAAAGTTTTTCGATGAAGTGGCATTTATTTCGAAATATTTCTATAGGAAATGAGTAATGCATTGAAACGACTTTGCATATTTCCCTCTTTTTCCCGATATCTCCGGAAATGAGTGAAATCTTTCTGATTTTGAAGCAGCATTTCATTGAGCATGAAATTGTACAACTTCGCCCCACTACTACTCTGTATCTCTTTGAAGTTACCAGGATATACATGCTTAGCCACGAATTTGTTACACCCTGTATACATATATCAAATTATCACGAACATTCAATTTGTGATTTGGTGGTCGATGCGAACAGCAGCAGGTATTTCCAGAGCTCTTGGAAGGTCACGTCGTCACACGCTCCAGATCACCCACATCCAAGGTTGCTGACGTCACTGCGGCGGCGGTGGTGTGTGATGGTCACATAAACTCCCTACTGTGGTTGAAAAAAAATTTCAGTTTTCATGGGTATCACAGAAAACTGACTGTTGCTTCCTTTTTACATCTCGAGTTTATAATACCCTTTTCTAGTTGTATATAAGTGAATCACAGAATATTTCGTACAGACTTCCTTACCTCAGATACATCCTTCTTGTTACCCTCCATAGTTTCGCACAATATTCTTCGAACCTTACAATGATGCTCTTCCGTGCGCTCCAAGAGATATAAAAATTCATTTTCTGTAGCAAATCAAGTTGGATTCCAATGATCATCTTCACACGGAAGCTTCTTGTTGTCGAAGTCAAATAGACATTTCGAATTGCCTTCGAGAAAATTACGAGTCCGTTTGAATTCGAATTATAAATGTCAAGTTTATTATGACTCAACAAAAGCTTGACTGTGATTTGGAAGGACAATTAATTGAATATGTAGGTGATTGATGGTTGACGGAATTTACAATTTCCTCACTTCAAATCGCGATATTTCCACAGATTAGATCCTATTCTGACAACGCAAGATTTGGAAAGATTGACATAAACGCCATCAAATATTCTATTCATTCACAATAAACGAGTGGACTGATAATGAATTATTGGCATTCGATTACTCCACTGTGTTGTGAGGAAGCTGAATTAATTTTTGCAGCAGTTTTCACGCTTTTTTTATGTTTTTGATAAGTCTATGCGTTTTTCGAAATTGTTGAATTCCAGAGATCATTTCAAACGAACCTTCATGGCAGCACTTTGGCGATACGTCGAATGAATTGTGACGTCAGCTTATATGCTGTTTTGTTATTGTTCAGATAGTCTGTTATTTCTACTCATGGAGCATGGTTGTCGAGTTACCAATTATAATCAAGCTATCAAAAAGATGTTAGAGCCCTGTCGTTGAATACAACATAATAAGAGGAACCCATGATATTATAGTTCATTCATGACTTTTTCGAGCAACCAGCATGTCCAGATATTTCTTATTCACCATAATAAAATCATGGAAATGTTGGAGACTTGGCAACATTGTCCTGAATGCTGAGAACTGACAAGACCACGCCCACAAGTCGTCCGCCGTGTCAACACGTTCACCGATTCAAATGTCCTCTACTATGAATTAATACAGGGTGTCCCATTGGGAAACGGAAAAACTTCAACAGTGGATAGAGCTTATCAAGGTGGTTCTAGATATACCATATTTGTAGGGTCTCGCAAGTTTTATATCCGAGAGATAGGGTGTTTTATCAATTTTGTTCAATTCTTTGTGAGGACATAACTTACGAACTTCCTCGTATATTCATTTGGAATTTAGTACACAATTCCGCCTTCTCCTACCAAAGCGACTCACCTATCAGTCACGAGAAAAATCCAGGACCGGATTAACGAAAATTGATCATATATCTGGACCCCAAAAATATCACCCTGTATTTTCGAATTTCCAAAATCCACTCACATATTTGGGAAGTGCATGACAATCTGAATCGTATGATGAACTTTCCATTTTTCCGCATGCTATTGCACTTGAAAATTTCTGATTTTGAATATGAGGATTCATGCATTTGGATAGGTAAAAATGAAATGTTTTGAGTTTTCCCAATCGAATAACAGGAAGTATCACGAATCACCAAGTATATTCTTTTGGAATTTGGTACACAAGTCCTCCTCCTTTTACCCAGCTTTTTGTGCAATTTTCAAATATTTGAGCATATTATGGACTTTCAAAAATACAGGGTGTTCTTTTTGGGGCCCAGAAATATAATCAATATTCGTTAATTCGGACCTGGATTTTTCTCGTGAATGATAGGTGAGGGGCTCGGGTAGATCAAGGAGAACTCGTGTACCAAATTCCAAAGAAAAATACTGGGTGGTTCGTGATGATATTATCCGATTCGGAAAACTCAAAATATAATTATTTTTACCCTCGTTTTTACCTATCCCATTGCATGAAACTTCTATTTCAAAATCAGAAATTCCTTTGTGAAATTGCATGTGGGAAAATGGAAAGTACACCATCCGGTTCAGCTTTTTGTCCACTTTCCAAATTTGTGTGCGGATTTGAGAATTCGAAAATACAGGGTGTTCTTTTTGGGGTCCAGAAATATGATCAATTTTTGTTAATCCGGACCTGGATTTTTCTCGTGGAGGATAGGTGAGGCGCTTGGGTAGAATAAGGAGAACTCGTCTACCAACTTCCGAAGGAATATACTGGGTGGTTCGTGATAATTGTTGTTATTCGATTGGGAAAACTCAAAACATATTATTTTTACCTATCCCATTGCATAAAACCTCGAATTCAAAATCAGAAATTCCTTTGTGAATTGGAAAGTACACCATCCAATTCAGCTTTTTGTACACTTTCCAAATATGTAAGCGGATTTGAGAATTCGAAAATACAGGGTGTTCTTTTTGGGGTCCAGAAATATGATCAATTTTCGTTAATCCGGACCTGGATTTTTCGTGGAGGATAGGTGAGGCGCTTGGGTAGAATAAGGAGAACTCGTGTACCAACTTCCGAAAGAATATACTGGGTGGTTCGTGATGATTGTTGTTATTCGATTGGGAAAACTCAAAACATATCATTTTCACCTATCCAAATGCATGAAAGCTCGAATTCAAAATCAGAAATTCCTTAGTGAAATTGCATGCGGGAAAATGACAAGTACACCATTCGGTTCAGCTTTTTGTGCACTTTCCAAATATGTTAGCGGATTTTGAGAATTCGAAAATACAGGGTGTTCTTTTTGGTGTCCAGAAATATTATCAACTTTTGTGAATCCGGACCTGGATTTTTTTCGTGACCGATAGGTGAGTCGCTTTGGTAAAAAAATTGCGGAAGAATATACTAAGTGGTTCGGAAGTTATGTCCTCACAAAGAATTGGGCAAAATTTATAAAACTTGTGTGACCCTACAAATATGGTATATTCAGAACCACCTTGATGAGCTCTATCCACCGTTGAATTTTTTCCGTTTCCCAATGGGACACCCTGTATAATCATTATTCACACAAATTTATCATAAGCAGTAAGTTACAAATTATGAGTGAACATTTTGGGACAATTTGATTTTCACTGCTAATTAGGGATATCACCAATACTCAATTGAGAATTTATGAACTATTGAATTAATAATATTTCTGAAATTCCCAATTGTATTTCAACACATGGCAACTGTGCTATGGTCTACCCCTACTTACGAAATCATGGCGTCAGTTATTACTAGCGTAGTTTTTCTAGCCGTTCAAGAATTACCGTGGCATTATTGATGATTTTAGCACCTAAAAATCGACCGAAAAATTCTTGAAAAATGTGTAATTGAAAGGAATCTGAGTGATGATTCTATTAAAGAAATAAAAAAAATAGTCCACTCGCCTATTCTCGTTGTCATGGTTTCAAAAGATTTTGGGAAAGTTTTCTTGCAGTCATAATACAAAATCACAGCAGCTTATGAAGTTTCTTATACAGGGTGTTTCATTGGGAAAGGTAAATAATTCAACTGTGGATAGGGGTCACTGAGGTGATTTCAAAAAACCCATGGTTGATGGGTCTTCGACTTCTTATAACCGAGATACAGGATGATTCATCAATTTTGTCCATATCTTCATTGTCTCATAACTTTCCAACCAACCTGTATATATTTTTAAAAATTGGTGCACTTGCTCAATCTACCCTGTGGAATTGATTGAGGCAACAACAAAAGATAAAATCCAGGTCCGGCTTCACTCAAAATTCACAAATTCTTTCTGCCAGAAAACAACACCCTGTACATTCGAATTTCTAATTTTTTTTGCCATATCTGGAAATAACATCAAAATTTCTATTCAACGATGTGCTTTTTATTCGTGCACAGACGATTTTAACTATTCATATTATGTGCTCAAAATATTATTTTTGCTCATTTTGGGGTACAAAATTGGAATCAGACGAGATTTATTAATTTTATTACTTCCTATTCAGTATACGTGAGTATTACATTTAGAAGGAGTATTTTTTATCGTTCTTTGTTCCGGACTTAGTTGCAGGTCCGTCATCAAAATTATACAGGGCTTTTCACGATGAGCGTTAATTTGACGTTTTCGGCAAATCAGGCAACGGATAAATCTGAAATTTCGATGGTATGTATAAATTAACATAATCTACACTACTGAAATATTTGGAACGATCCGGCCTTATTGCCGCTTCTACTAGAACGTAGACCCATTACCATAGGTTTTTTCAAATCACCCCAGTGACCCCTATCCACAGTTGAATTATTTACCTTTCCCAATGAAACACCCTGTATATCAAGTTAATTTGTCAATAACATCAAGATACTGTGAATGTAGTAATTTTCTATTCATCATATCATATTCATTTGATGGTTAACAGAAGAATAATTTTATTAGTATCAGAACTCTCTCCATTTCAATTTTACTACTACGATAGCACCGAAGAGAATGATGGAAAAGGAGATAACTTTCCTCAACTCAAAAAATTTCTCATTTACAGTATTTTTAAATATAACTTTTTTTTTCAATAGGTGCTTATATCCTATCTATCATATTTGCAGCCTTTCTACGTCTGTACGCCGACTTCTACGAAGTGAAGACTAATGATCTTGCTCCAGTAGATTTAACAGACGACCCAACGAAACGTTTTTTGGCAGCCAACGTCATTAAATGTAGATATTTCAACTGTACCATCTCATTATCAGCGTCCGGAAATATCATCCAGGTATGGCTATAGTACCCGTTCAGAATGAGAATCAGTGTCTAACATAATGAACAAGGTATATATGTATGTAAGGAAACGAAACAAAGGCGCAGAAGCGCCCACAAAGTTTCAGAGCGATCCGAGTGAACTCATGTCATTTATTCTAACTGAAACCTGTCAATTTACTCCCACGGGAGGAAAAAAATATTACTTCCCGTGGGAGGTGAAATGAATTGGCTTCAGCATGCTTCCTTGGTAGAGATATACACATAAGATTTGTGCTACCCAAGTACATAACTCACCTGCGATTATTAGATATAGAACCTTGCTGGCACTAGCGAGTGCATCCTGTATATTGCTATTGGACGATGTTCCTGTAGTGGTATCTGACTCTGCTACCGCTAGTGAGTGCATCTAATAATAGGAGTAGGACAATGTTATAATTGTAGGTAGAGAACGCGATGATCAATATTTGATTGAATTGAAATTTTTAAAATTTGAACTCAGCAGATTTCACAAAATTGAATTAGTACTAGTTTATTCTGTATAATGAGGTTATAAGTTGATAGTTAAAATTATCAAGGAATATTTCTTTTTATTCTTTTTAGAGCGTTTGAATAAAAGCTTTTCATAAAATTTTTCAAATTTCAATTTATTTCACTATGAGTTGGCTTTTTACCATAAATTGAAATGTCGAAATATATATTATTTGCAGTTTGTTAGTGATGATCAATTCAACAGACCCACAAGAAAAGCTGTTTTGGATTTGTCCAGATTTGTGCCAGTGTATTTCTATGTCTTTTCCTATGAGGGTATGTTAGGAGGAGTTGCCGATCGGTCTCTACCAGGTGAGAAAAGGAACTTCTTCTTTGATATAATATATTGTGTATCCTATAAAAGTGAGAGTAATAGAGGAAGGTCGCTAATTTCCGGATAGCTCTTAAATGTACCCTTTCTTTCCTTTGCTCCATAGCACAGGTCAATATGTAATTAAACTTGATATAATGTACAACAGTTATTCATACAACGAAAAAGAGCTGCAGATTTTAGCCCGAGGTGGAATCTGATATTTTTTCCTTGAATAATACACTATTCTCCTCTGTGACAGGGAAAAGGAGGAATCAATATTGGGATGATATTACATTTCATTGAAATCAGAAAATCATCGACGTGAAATTTGAAGTTTTAAACAGAAATAATACCTGCATTCCAGGCATCTTTTTGCAGGCATCTTCATCATTCTTTTGATGTAATCAAATATTCGTCAGTCTAATTCTGTGATTTGTTGAAGAAAATATTGTGAACCTACGGTTGTTCAGTATAATTTGAGTTTGAAGGACTTGCAGTTCTTTCTCGCGGAGACGGTGTTATTGGCTCATTTAACCCCACATGTTATACCATTTCGGAATCTGTATTGAGTGGGTAATTTTTACTTATAATTGGTTTTCTTTGTGGAGTAGTTTTCGGATCTGCCAGCGCCATTTAAAAATCAACTGGAATATTTCATTCAATGACAATACATAAGTAAAACAAAATTTCTCTCAGATATTTGATATGAAGTGACATAGGTCAGGTTATCATTCCTGGGGAAACGTGCATCCATGCGAATGAAATTTGTGAGAAAAGAAAAATCACAAAATGTGACATAGTTTTATTGAAATTAATTTTATTCATATGAATGAACCATAAACGACTGAATAAAAACACAAGCATGCCTCTTCTCTAGAAAAGCCGATCTCACTGTGCCCAACATAAGCTTGTCAGGATAAACCATACCTTTGAAGACATCCTTATCAGCAATAACCTATCTTGGGAAAATCACGAGAGATCGATTGCTAGAAGTGCATCCCAAAAACTTGTTTTTTTTTGTTTCGGGTCAGGAGCTATTTCACTCTCAGTCAGCTGCTTATGATCTATAAGGCACAGATCCAACCTGTCCTGGAATACCGTTCCCATATTTGGAGTACAGCACCCAAACATACCCTGAAACTGTTGGATTCTGTCCGAAAAGGGCAATTCGTCTCGCTCACAAACTCACTCACTTTCCTGGAACATCGACGAAAAGTTGGTGATCTGGCGTTATTTTATAGACATTTTCATGGAAGATGCTCTTTTGAAATTACAACAATTTTTCCTCCCTTGGCAGTCCCCGCGAGATAAACCCGTAGAGTTTAGGCTTCGCTCCCCTTCGTGGTCCCTTTCGAGACCTGCAGAACATCTCTTTCCGAAGACTCGTTCATCCAACGAACAGCGAGGCTGTGGAACACATTGTCAAGGGAGGTATTCCCCGAAGCATATAACCTCCAGGAATTTCAAAAGAACACCAATTCTTACCTCATTTCCCTTGGTTCTCACGATGTTCTCTGAACATTACAGGATATCCCTCTTCGTGGGAACAAGAACATGAAAAGGAAAATAACCGCTTATACGATTAGATTGATTGAAAATTATAACTCCCCCCCCAACCCTAACACCCCACTGTTTTCGATCCATGACTATGGCAAACCTTCATCAATATTCGCTTGAACCCAACACTCGAGTTCATTTTGTTTTCACGGGATGTACCTTGATTCTTTACGAATTTATCTCACAAATGATCTTCAAACGATTCATCTTTATATCATATGCAGAAATGTAAAGAGAGTACGGATTTTTCGGTATTTTTCAAATCATCCTGTGGAGTGAACTACTGATAATTGAAACGATTTCTCAACACCAAATAGTGGCCCAATCTATTCCGAATATTTTCATCTCCCATTCCTTTTGATATCTCAATCATTACAGAAATTATGTAGTTTTGAGGAAATTGTGGATATTGATCTCAATTTTACCCTCGTCCACACTCGATCTGAGGATAAAAACGTGTAGTTTTTCAACTTGTGTCTGTGAGGAATTTTACTTCAGGATAAAACTTGTTCACAGTTTCACCTATTGTTTAAGGACACATATACGAATAAGCTCATGAATATGCAGGTAGTGATTTTCCTTGCTTCACCTACTATCAATATGTAATGTGAAACAATACAACACTGATTTCAGTTTCGTAATGACATTTTTGCAACATCCGTGGACTCAATAAAAACATCGATGACGTCCACCATCACCTACAAAAGGAAAACCAGATATTTTGGTACTAACAGAAACTCAAGTGAACTCGTCCATCAACAAGGTCCACATGCTCTGTCCTGGTTACGAACTCCATTCTCGATTCAGGTTCAAAAGGTGGAGTCTGCCTCTACGCTAAGTCTAGCCTTCAATGCCAGCGTGTAGAGAGCTTGGAACCGAAAGACCTTGATGTGATGTGGTTCAAGCTAGTCGATACCAAACTGACCAAATTTATCTGCTGCCTTTACTTATCACCTGATGATAATGAGTATAACAACCTCTTCGAGTTTTTATCACTCAAACTGGACTTCATTCAGGAAAACCATCCAACAGCTGAAATCATAATCATAGGGGACTTCAATGTACACAACGCAGCCTGGCTCAAATTCTTTAACAGAACAGATGATGCAGGTCGTCAAACTGAGGCCTTCGCCATTACTCATGGTCTAGAACAACTAGTCGAACTACCAACCCGCATTCCAGATGTCAACAACCAGTCTGCCAATACACTAGATCTTTTTCTCACCAGCAATACTGATTCATGTAGAATAGAAGTTTATGCCCCACTTGGAAACTCTGATTGAACCCTCATCTCCACAACCTGCTCTTTTCCTACCCGTCTCATGTGGCATTTCAATTCGGCCGATTAGGAAGGTCTTCGTATGTTTTTTTCGTCGTTTTCATAGAAGAGAGTTTGTTTCCCCTCAGCAGATCCAACACGATGTGCTTAGACGATTTCTGAAATTATCATGTTGGGGATGCAAACCTACATACCGAACACTGCAAGGAGAACATCTGCTGTCGCTTCCAAACAGGCAGCATTCCATCGATGACAGAAAAATCCGGGCCTTGAGACTAGAGCAGAATATGTCGAGGATGCTCATAATGCCAAAATAAGATCGATACTTGTTGAATGTCCTGACGGATCCCGTTCATTTTGATCCTTTGCCAAAGCTGTAGGAAGAAACTTCACTTCCAGCTCGTTTCCTCATCTAACCAAGAAAGATGGAACACTAGCAACAACTGCCCAGGAGAAAGCCAACATTTTTGCGCATTTATTTGCTGGAAATTCCACTCTGGACTCATCGAGAAAACAACCTCCATACGTAACGCCAATTGACAGTCATATGCTCGAGATCACCTATCGCCAACGTACTATAAGGGAGATTTCATTGGGTCTCAACACCAACAAAGCTTATGGCTCCGACGGAATCCCACCGATTGTTCTCCATAAAGGTGCTCCCGAACTAACACCAGTTCTCTGCATGTTGTTCAACTACACATACAGATTGGGGATATTTCCATCCAACTAGAAAATTGCGAGAGAACAACCAGTTCCAAGAAAGGCAAAAAGACCCTACCTAGCAACTAGACCGATCGCATTGCTATCTTTTATTTCAAAGATCATGGAGAAAGCTACCAACATCGAGCTCATGAAATACCTGGAACATTCAGGTATTATCAACGATAGGCAATATGGCTTTCGTCATCAGAGATCAAATGGTGACCTGCTCGCTCACGTCTCACATATATGGCAGCAATCTATTGAGAATATGGTGAAACCTCAGCGGTGGCACTTGATATCTCCAAGGCATTCGATCGAGTCTGGCACCACGGACTCCTCGCCAAGCTTCCATCTTATGGCTCGCCTCCCCATTTATGTTCTCTGCTAGCTAGTTTTCTCCCGAACAGGTCTCTCCATGTAGTGGTCGACGGAGTTTTATCTGACTCTCTTATCATAAATGCTGGTGTTCCGCAAGGATCAATTCTAGCACGAACACTCTTTCTACTCCATATCAACAATTTGTTGGAAGCAACAACATGTCCAGTACACAGCTTCGCGGATGATAGTACCCTCCATACCGCCTTCTCTCCAAAGGCTCCAATACCAGCAAGGCAAATCAGAAATAAACGAGGTAGAAATGTTGACAATGTTTCAATGCAAACAAAACACAAGCATGCTTTTTCTCTAGAAAAGCCGATCTCACTGTGCCCAACATAAGCTTGTCAGGAGGAACCATACTTTTGAAGACATCCATTTCCATGCTTGGTATTAGTATCAGCAATAACCTTTCTTGGGAAAATCACGTGAGATCATTTGCTAGAAGTGCATCTCAAAAACTTGGTTTTCTGTTTCGGGCCAGGAGCTATTTCACTTCCAGACAGCTGCTTAAGATCTATAAGGCACAGATCCGACCTGTCCTGGCAAACTGTTTCCATATTCGGAGTGCAGCACCCAAACATACCCACAAACTGTTGGATTCTGTCCAAAAAAGGGCAATTTGTCTCGTGGGTGATGCCTTGCTCACAAACTCACTCACTTATCTGGAACACCAAAGAAAAGTTGACGATACGGCTTTATATCATAGATATTCTCATGGACGATGGTTTCCTGAAATATCAACAATTGTTCCTTCCTCGAGGGTCCCGGAATGATTTACCCGTCGAGTTGAGGCTGAGACTCATTTATCCAACGAATAGCGAGGCTCTGGAACACATTGCCAAGGGAGGTGTTCCCCAAGGCATATGACCTACAGAAATTTATGAAGAACACCAATTCCTACCTCATTTCTCTTGGTTCTCACGATGTTCTCTGAACATTACAGGATATCCCTTCTTGTGGGAACCAGAACGTATAAAAAAAATACTCTAGTGCACTTCACAGCGCTAGTGCGTTGAAGTAAATATATATCTCATTTCAGATTTCAGTTGTTTACTCAAATAAAAAGAACTAGGCGTATACTTACTTTCAAATCTGTTATCAACTTCGACGTGTTCATTTAAACTATTTCGAACACGAAAGTATAGTTTCAGATATGAAAATTGCGGCAAATGAAGCAATTTAAACTCAAGTGTCCGCAATATTTATGATAAATAGGTTCTTTTTTTTGAGTAATTAACTGAAATTTGGAATATTTTTTCCCTTTAGCGCACTGGTGTGTTACACTTCATTGCACTAGTGCAGTGAGGTATCTCATTAAGAAACTGAAATCTGTGTCGTAATATTTCACATTACATATCGGTAGTAGGTAGAATATTGTACGATATTAGTGTCGTGAATTCATATTAGGATAATCGACGGGTTATCAAACTCGGTAATATGAATCTTCAAGATACTTGTATCGTTAATAACTATTGATGTTCATTTGGTGGAATGCTAATTTTGTTAATCAATGTTAGCTATTTTGTTCATGTCATTAATTATTGTCAAAGTCAAGCGATTCATTATTCAAAATTTGTTATTTTGGTTATTGAAAATTCAACATGGGAGATATAAATCCTACTGATGTGGTGGGGGCAGTAGCATTATTTGAAAATGGTGGATCGTACACTGAAGTTGCTGACATGCTGGGAAAATCAAAATCTATAACACGATTTATCGGGAAACTTCTTGTTGATGCACGATAATGCCCGATCTCACGTGGCTCGTTCAGTCTCCATCTTTTTGAATACAGTCGAAATATGATCGATGAATTGGCCTGCATGTTCCCCAAACTTCAATCTAATCGAACATGTGTCCCATTATTAGGTGAATGATCAATGCCCACAATTCCACCTGATATTCAGGTGAGTTAATTGCCACGCACAGGCTCGTCCTTCTGTGGTTCTTCCATATTTATTTACTGACTCTTGTTAAGTTGTAAGTGAATGAATATATTATTGTTATTACTATTGTACAGGATCCTGAGAAAGTATCAGCAGCTCCGGTTGAGATTAGGCATGATCTTCCTCAAGAAATGATTGATAATGTCATCGGAAGCATTAAGAGATAGATGACTGCTGTAATAAGGGCGCTTGGAGATCACACGCGTTATTAAAATCACTGTTGGTGTTCTAAAAGAAAAAATTGTTCTAAAATTGTTCTATCCGTCATTCAGTTGCCCCTTTACGAGCAACCCTCAGAAGTCTTCGGGAGTCTTGTGCGAGCAAGGGATGACGGGGGCCTTACCTTTTAACGTGTGATCCCATTAAAGGATATCACCTTTCGTTTTAATCACCACTGTATATTTTCAACTTGAAGTGGAAATTTCCACAGGAACAACTTGAGAAACCACACATTTTTGAGATCAAATTCGAGTTTCGAGCTGGTAAAATTAGGAACAGTCTGAAAATTTGTTTTTGAAACTCTGTATTTTCTTGAATGATTGAGACATCAGTATCAATAGAGAAAGAAAATGTTCGGAAAATATCAGGCTACAATTTTGTGATATTGTGATGCAGACTGGTGTCAGTTGTCCGTGATTCACTTCACATGATGTCTTGAAAAGTACCAAAAAATCCGTACTTCCTTTCTACCACTGTATATGATATAAAACGAATCATTTGGAGGTGTTCAATCGTCGAATGTATTTGTAAATAATCGAACTGAAATTCTTGACAAAAAAATTGAAGAGACAATTGATGTCAAACTTAGTTTAAATTTTGCCCGTTCCTCTAATTCTGTCGGGTGTGTATATTCAGGAAAAAAGTATTTTTTCTCGTGAAAAGAAAGTAATTAATGAGAAGTGACAATTAATAATCTGCCAAGAGAGATAGAATGCCAATTTTTCGTCTCGTCATAAAAAAACATTTATTGTGAATAAAATTCGGAAATAAAAATATAATCAAATTCGTACACTTTCTACTATTTGAAAAATGGTTTCCTAATTTCGGATAGGATGGTATCCTAATTCCAGGTATCTTCAATTACTATTGAAAACGAATTATGCACAAATTTGGAAGTTGAAGCTGAATCATTATCACTGGTCATGGGTGAAAAGGATAATATCAGAAATGCACTTCTGAGAAGAAAAAAACTTCGTTGAGAAAATTATTGATTCAAGCGAAACAAATCGTATATGTATAGTTCTCCCTATTGCCGCGAATATCCAAAATGTGAATATCATGAAATAGGTATTATACAAACGTATGGTGAATTTGGTAGCAAGTATTCCACTTCATCAAAAACTCCAATCAAACAGCGCACAAAATAAACTATTATTCATCGAAACATACAGAAAAAATCTAAACAGACTTGATAATGACAGAGTTATGTAGTTCAGTGAGAAATCAGAAACTCTGGAAGAAACTCCACTATCCGAGATATGGCACCTATCCGGAAATAGAGGACCTTCCTCTATGTTACCGAACGACAATGTGAATTATTGAACTCGAGTCACCCTTATAATAGCATAAAATGCCACAAAAACAATCCATAGAACATTTTAGGAAGTCATGACCATACATGACGTCCATCAATTATCATCATCCTAAAGGTTGATAACAATGGTTGCTCGAGAACAAAATGACTAATGAGACAATAATTATCGTTGACGCCATGATGGTGTTCATCAAGAGTTGCAGAAAATATTCCATCACAGATGCGCTGCGACCTGATCAAATCTATTTTGCCCCATCTTCTCCTTATATCTCAAGGTTTTCTTGATTATAGCAGCTCCTCAAGCTCCAATCCTTCCAGGTATTTCAGGATTTTGTGGGGCTCTGTTCATGTATACCCTGAAAGTGAAGCATTTGAAACCAAACGAATTCAATGTTTCCTGTTATAAATCTTCTTACTAAGAATTTTTGCAGGAGTTGGACATACAGAAGAGCTAGGATACCTTTTCAGACAATATTATACAGATGTCCCAAATACCGATAATTTGATGAGAAAAAGAATGGTCAAAATGTGGAGCAATTTTGCGAAAGTCGGGTGAGTAAACTGTTTCTCGTAAATACTATGAACTGAATACAATGAAGAACTAGATACTATAAAACGAATAGCATGTAATAATGGTTAAAACCCAGATTTGATCCCAAAGCTAATTTGAAAAATCAAACACAAGAGAGAACATGATCTCACTTATCTTAGAGAAGAAGTTTCTAGATATGTATCCCTACCTTTCACGAATGGAAACATTTCTCAAAAAGTTCCAAGTATCATCAAAAATAAGTTAACAAACACTAAAATATCTTTCGAAAGTACTAATAGTTTAGTAAACATTTGGTTAATTCTGAAGATAAAATCAATAAATTATCTAATAGTGGGATTCACAATTTGAATTGTAACAATTGTGAAGCTTCATATATAGGGAGAACTTGTAGACCTTCGAATGTTGGTATAGGAGAACATTTGAATAAAACAGAATTTTCAGCATTTGGCCATCACATCAAATTCATCAAACATATAATTTCAGTCTCAATCGTATTTAGGAGATTTTTTAGGAGGTTAATTCAAAAAACTACGATAGACTAGATTCTTTGAAGGATTAAGAAATCGAAAAAGAACTACGAAACAAGAACCTTCATTTGAACACACAAGTACAATGTAATTGATATTACATTCCTTCACATAGACGTTTGAAATAACAAGTACTCCTCCATGATGATAACCATCATAACTAATACAAGGCACTGTTCCAAATTTCGGCTTCACCAAGTCAAAATCTGACTTACTTTTCGGACTTGAGTCTGGTCTACGCTTGAGGTAGGGAGGCTCAGCTGATGTTGTCAGTCTCTTTGAGATTTGCAACTTGAGTTGGGCATCCTTAGACCTTCGGCACGAACACTAGGAATTTTAAGTCCGAAATGGAAGTCTTGCTCTTCAATTTTCACCCACCACAACAAAATTGCAATCAGGATCCGGCTCACATTTGGGACTTGAGTTCGTTATTCGCTCTAAGTCGGGAGGTAGTCTGGTGGTATGTTTGCTTCTTATGAGGCGTTCAACTACAGGTATTTTCCTTGAACTCTCAGCTTGAACACCAGGACTCTGAAGTCTTGATTGGAAATCTTTCCTTCCAATTGGTACTATAAAGGTTGTTACTCTTTGGCCTGGAATGAAGTCCATTTGTTCTCATTTCATTTTCCAAAATCTCAGACATTTGATTTGCTCACCTTGTCAATTCTTTCTCACGCGCTGTGGTCACTATGCCACTTGTCAACTTCATATTCATGTTAACTCAGTCATGTACATTGACACTCAGTCTCTGTATGTCAGATATTCGGCAGACCTTTTTGTGAATACTTGACGAGTAAGTAATCTACACTTTCTGATTCGTCTTTACGAAATTTCATCAATGTTACTTACTTGCAGGTATATCACTGATAAGGGCTTTTCAGCCGAAAGCGCTTTGCGATTTTATAATAAATTTTACACGAAATACAAAATCTCCCCATTTTATTGATCACTTAGGTGTATGCAACTAGTACACATCTTCCCCCTAGTAAATACCTCTTTCTACGGTTTTGTTTAACACTCTCTAATACCTTCATACATTTTTTTAAGTAAATTGTTTTGCCCAAAATCTTGTTTGATTCAACATTTAGATACAACCGCAACTATTTATTTATAAATATAACAGTGAAGCTAACTCTGTAACTCCTTTCATGACTCTAACTGTTACTACTTCTGTAACTCTAACCGTGTATGGACTAGAATTAATGAGCAATTATTTCTACTAATTCATCAGCTGAGACATAGGTTGCTTATTATACGATCGGCTTTAAGTGTAACTTTATCTGTAACTCTAGTCATATATATGTCTGTATCTAACTACGATTTCGTTATCAAATTATCATAATATATTTTCAGTAATCCTACACCAACCATAGATGAGCTTCTTCTGGATGAAATATGGCTGCCTGTAGAGCTGGATCACTTATATTACATGAATATCGATGCAAATATGGAATTGTTGGAAAATCCATTCAGGAATCAGATGGAATTCTACGACAGAATTTATAAAACATTTGGTACACCGCCGTATGATACATTCTGATTTTATTGTGATATATTTTTCATTTTCGAGAATATTGTCTGTGTGTCTTATGAATAACAAAGCATTGTGAAGGCTAGTCATCCTCTTGAGACACACCATAATTTAGTGTTTTCGTACTGGGTAGTCATTCTGATCAAATTTTGAATAAGTCTACAAATATAAATAGAAGTGTGAATACCTAGTTGTAGTTCTTAGTGTACTTCGGGAATTGGTATCAGAAACACAAGTGATAACCATCAAGTTCAACACTCTGACTGCCATGTCAGTCATTTTTGACCGACAGCTTGATCTCGTGTTGAGCTGATGCAGTTTCATTGGATCGAACAGGTCAGGCCACTGAGGCCACGCGAAATTTCCAGAGTAGGGGGCATCTAAGTGATTATCTAAGCATATTGCTGCTCAGACATTATGAAGTCGTTCTGGGGTACAGAAGGGCATATAAGGATGTCAGCCAAAATTGACCGACGCGGTCTGACAATGCAATTTTTTTCAATGTATATAAGTAATAGTGCATGATATACTCCTATTTGTTATTAAATTATCGATAAACTCACAGGGGTTGAAACATAACAGCAAGGATAAAACTCGGAAAGCTAGAAAAATTGTTCAATTTGTTACAAAAATCTCGTGAAACAATAGGGGCTGAAAATGAGGTGAAGAGAGTGCGGACGCATTGAGAAGGCTGCCAAGAGATGCCTTCTATGTGAATTGAATGTCATGTGAAAACCCATTCCAACAATAATTGGATTCAGATATATTCATGAGTTATTTCGCATTTTATACAATAAACGTTTTTGAGGCATCATTGTAGGTATAAATTTCATTGTGAGCACCACAAAAAATGACATACGTTCATTTGAGCGCCATGCATTCAGATCTAATGGAGATTTGAATGCATCGTCGGCCGTTTTCGCATGACACGGCTCGAACTAAAACTTCTACTGTCGGTTAAAAATCACTGCCAAGCACCGTTTTTTATAAGTCACCGTCGGTCACATATGACTGACAAAGCCTGTAATAGAGAGAGAAAAACAGGGTTCCGGCAGCCAGAGTGTTAAGATTGAACTGATCTGATATTCTATTTGTAGGAATTGCAAATGCACCTCATGCACTAGGTCGTACACCCAAAAATTGAGGAATTTAGTGTGAGAATTTGTTTCAAGTGATTTGAAAATTGTAAAGAGATTGGATGTTCCAAATCACTCTTTGACATCCGAATTTGATTACATAGGTTCATGTAACACAGAGCAACACCTCGTCGAAAATGAAGAAAACATTGCATAAAGTCTCGCGAAAGTCTGACAAAAAATGTTCTCCTTGAGCAGCAGATCCATTTGAATCTCAGAGGTACTGCCATCGCGCATCGAATGCTTCTTGTTGGAGCTTTTGCAATTGACTTTGGGAATAATATACCAAATTTGTATTTATTGTTTCTCCCGATCTATGTGATTGATATTCTGATGATGAAACGAAATTGATAGGTTACTCAGGTTTTCGGAATATTAATGTTGAACTTCGAAAACACACAATGCTTTCAGAACAAATTGTGATATGGATATTAGGCTCGAATAAAAGATTATCTTAATGAATATGTTGCGTTTTATTACGATCAGTTTCATCCGAGGTGTGATCTCGATCAACTTTCAGTTGGATAGATTGATAGAGATCATCGACTATTCTCCATCAAAAAATAATTTCCAAATAATAAAAAATCTCGAAGTGAATAGAGACAATCAGATTTCTAATTTTATGAATCACGCATATAAATAAGAATGAGTAAGTATACTCAAGTTTGCAACTCTCTAGAAGTTGTGGGTAAAGTGTAGCACACAAAAAATTGCGAACGTTTTCGTATTTTCTTCAGTTTGTGCTCTATATCCCTTGAACTGTGCATTTTTACACGGAAGCTTTTATATACGTTTTCGAGGAGTATTGAATGTTCAACAATTTGAGGCTAAACCATTGATCCTACTAGTAGAACTCATGAAATAAGAGTTGTAGGCAATTTCATCAGATTCTAATTCAACTCACACATGTTCTTCAGGCCTCGTAGTCCTGTCAAAATCTTGAATGAAGAAATGTTCCAAAACCAATCCTATCTTTTGTTTTTAGGTGTTTCGATGTGGTTATGCAAAAATAAACATGAAATATATAAATATAAGTCATCAAAATAACAATGATCAATCATTCGATCAAATATAGTCAAAATCGTCGCCATGCTTTTTATGGTCCTGTGCCGTCACTTTCGATGGACTCTTCGACGGGTCCCGAACAACACAGGGATGTCCTAGGTACGTCCCTTTTTGGTCTCGCGGTAAAAGGACATGATTGGGGCATCCAGGGGATGTCTCGCAGTGGTTGTCCATTGGACATCCCGTCCGGTGCATCCCTAGGTTATCGTATTCGTGTCCCTGGAATATCTGATATCCATGCACATGAGTCATTGAATTTCATCAAAATATCGAGTCGAATTTGTTTGAAAATGTTTGTTTTTCATCCGGAAAATAATTGTTATGAGAATAAAGAATATGGTCTCATAACCTCTTGAGAAATGACCATTTTTCGCAAACAGAAATCGTAAATGCATGATGCCCCTCATTTATAAACACCCAAGAATTATAATAATCATACCCAAACCCTAACAAAAATGTATTTATTTAGGTTTCTCTAGTTTGGTACTGTTTATAAATCTGTTCAGTACTCAAATATTCGAGGGCCAATGGAGTTAGGTGCGTGCCTGATGAGCTAAAGGTCCCGGGTTCAATCCCTACTCGACCTACATTTCTTTATTTCTGTCGAAGGGAATGCCCTGGACATCCTAGGGATATCCTTTCCTCGTACTTGGTACATCCCAGGGACGAACCAGGAGGACATCCCTTGTATGCCTTTTTTGTCGGCCAGCGGATGTCCCTAGTATGTACTTTGTCCTGACAAAGGATATCCCTGGGATGTCCTTGTATGAAATTAGGGACGTCCCTAGGAAGTACTTGTGTTGTTAGGGGTAGGTCTTCCACTATTGTTGGATCGCCGTCGTCGTCCTCCATAGGTGAGTACTCCATAATTGGTGGACCGTCATGGTTGTCTTCATTAAAATGGGTGCTCGTAGCAGTATAGACCAGAGAAGAATCATGTAGTTATATCCCTAGGACATTTATAATAGACGAGATAATTTTATGACAATCGAAAGCGCGAAGCCGAAGGCTGAGGGCTGTCACCAAGCAACGAGCTTGAGGAATTTGTCAATGTCCGAGGGATATTCGGCGAATATTAATTAATCGAAGTCGATCGTGTTGTCATAGTGATTGACAATTGCACTGAATACAGTCATCAAAATTCGTTTAGAGATAAAAAGGATCAGATTGATATATATTTATTGAAACAACTACAAAATACAAAATCGTCACATAGCAACATAATATCAAAGTAATCCTGATAAATCAAGATCATTTCCAATACTCCCACTTTTCCATCGATATCAAATGATTGTCAATTCTTCTTTGATGAAGTTCAATTTGTTTCTTGAAAGAGCTCCGTCCATATGTCTGTCAGCTGCATTTCTGAAGGAACATAATTCAAGATAATGTCTCCTTACTAGTCCTTACCCTACCACATCTTGTATTGAGGTGGATTCATGCAGTAACATTCAACAATTATCAAGTAACATTTATCAATTAACAAGTGAGGACAATGTTGACATTTATGCAAACCAAATCAACAATTAATAGATTAATAGTACGCAAGCGCACATGCCCTAAATCTGGACTATCAAAGCAATAACCTTACAAATCCGTTGTTTACAATTCACATAAGGAGCTGAAATTTCTAGTTTCATGATGTTTTCTGATCTGGAAGAGACTGGGTTACTTTTATTCATAATTATTCTGTCGATTGCAATTGTTTTATGTTGAAACAAATTTCATGACATCTGTCAAAAATCAGGTCTGACATTGGTCTGACCAATCTATGCCTTCTCTACTAGTCGATGAAACCAATCCGCGATCATCTGCGTACTATAGTTGCGCACTAGAAGAAAACCTGGTTCAATCAAAGTAAGGAAGTTGAAAGTTGGCCAACTTCTCACTTGTTACTTGTTAATTGATAATTGTTGAATATCTGCATGAACACCTTCATCGAAAACAGGATGTTCAACTTCCAATTGCTACTTGTTGAATGATAAATGATGATCCACCTTAACGTGATATCGAATATCTATGTGATTAGTTCTTTTATGGAACTCCGGATTGTTTACTAATTTGATAGCAACCTGGTTGGCGATCATAAGCAGAGTTGCTTCATATTGCTTGGACCCTTCAAGTTCTTCAAGTATAGTAATCGTAACCATATAGCCTCTTTTGCACCAAAAGAGAAAGCTATGTATTCTGCCTCTGTGGTAGACAAGGCTACTACCTACTGACACTGTGATGACCATGCAATGGGTCCTCCATTCAACCGGAATTCAAGTTCACTTCCTAATTTTTTGTTTTTTTGGCTACCTGCATAGTCTACTGCGTCTGGGTTACCGATCATCTGTAGTTTTTCCTTCCGTTTCCCATGAACCAACTTGGAATGAATTGTCAATTTCATATATTTCTATATTTTTTCCCTACATTCCAGTGTTCTCTTGAAATTATTATGTGAACTGAGAATGGTATATACTTTCTTTTTGGAACTAGAACATTGAAGTATTGGAGGACATGACTCAAGGTGAGTTTATATAGCAAATAGAATGAAATAAGAAATAGAATAAAATAAAATACCAAAGTTTGATGTATGCATTCCAATGGAATCGTTTAAACACCAAATAAGCAGAAATAAGAAATACGAATGACATAAAAAATGCCCGTCTTTCATCTTTTTATTTTATTCTATCCAGAAACTGATATTGCGCATGTCCTAAATGATTGTTTTGACTTCTGAACTCTTTGAGTGTGTTGGATTATTACAACGTTGAAAACAATATTTGTGGTTATATTTTTTGTGTCCTGATTCCTGATTATAACTATGATGAATTATAGAAATATGATGTATGATATTGTTGATGGCAAGTACTGCGATTATAACCTTGATAATTGAAAAGTAAAGTAGGCGTTTCAAAGTTCGCCCAATGTATAGGGACAATGAGCAATTCAATAATAGCATAGATGAAACACACCCATATCAGGAAGTTACTAGCATTTGCTAAAACGTGCGATAGGAAGCGGTTTTCCAAATTTTCAAAGATGCCTCCAAGAATGTTCGATCATTTATCAAAAATAATAAAAATGATAATAATATTCATTTTATCCTTTGAGATATTACAAAATGTGTAGGAAAAGTTTATCGCTTACTAAATGGTTTGAAAATAAAATACATTATGAAATACATAAAATATAATTACTGTCAATAAAACTTAAAACAAATGGCAACAATGGCTACAATGACTTTATTCATTATACTATGATAACATTGGGTAACATTTGGTTGATTTAAAAGAATAATTGGAAATTATATTTTTAATGAATGTTGGAAGATGATTGTATAATTTCATTCCCATATATCTGAAACTATTTTCTAGTTTTGTTGTTTTGTGTGTGGGAATGCCTAGGAGATCTGAGTTTCTGGTGCCATATAGTAATGATTTGAAGAATTCAGTCGGAATGTATTGATTTTATTTCTCACATATCGTGGGTCATCTCACGTAATGACGTATCTCATAAGAATGGGAATTTGAGATACTTTGTCAAGTGACTTATATATATTCTTGTACTCATCAATGATCTCACGAAGTGGCGTAGCTCAATATTCGATGGTTTTCGTGTAATTTAATATCCAATACTCAGCCTATCTCAAATTATTGGACTTCCAAATCTCATGAAGTGACCTAATATAGGTGGTACAAGGTGATTCACCATAAATGTCCCCCCCTCTAGCTCAGTTATTTTTGAACCGATTTTAAAATTTGAAATATCATCTTTGATGATTTTCGATAAAAATTTTTTCCGCTAGATCAGAAAATACAGGGTGCTCGGAACAAACGATCTACAGGGTACCTACTATTTGATTTTTTTAAATGAAACACCCTATTTTTCATTGTATCTCCAGATTCTCCCTGAAGAGCTGATTTGATCCATGTATCACACTTTGGGTCTAGCGGGACTGATTACAGAGATATAGGGTGTTCAAAATCGAGATTTATAACTTTAGGATTTTTTTGTGACGAAACTATTCATTATCGGTCACGCGGTTATCATGTCCGTATATTAACTTTTGATTTACTATCTACTGACATTTAATAATTGGAACAGATACAGGGTGACCAGAATTCTGAATCTTGAACCACCCTGTAAATGTTCCAACTAAATTTCACTAGATAGTAAATAGAAAGTTGAGATGGAAACATGAAAGCCGTTTTGACCAATAATGAATAGTTTGGGCACAAAAAAATCCTAAAGTTGGAAAATCTTGATTTTAAACACCCTATATCTCTGTAATCATTCCTGCTGAACCCCAAGTGTGCTACATTGATGAAATCAGCTCTTCAGGAAGAATCGAAAAATACAATGAAATACAGGGTGTTCCGTTTAAAAAAATCAATTAGTACTCTGTAGATCGTTTGTTCCGAGCACCCTGTATTTTCTGATGCAACCAGGAAAAAATATCTGAAAAATCATTTCAGATTATCTTCCAAATTTTTAAAACGGTTCAAAAATAAGTGAGCTAGAGGGGGGGACATTTATGGTGAATCACCCTGTACCAACGTCATTATGTGAGATATATTTTTTTCTGCAACCGACACAAAAGTCGTCCATTTTGATACCAAAATTAGCTCTTAAATTGACGTTTCTATTAGTGACACAAAAATAGGTGGGTTGCTAGGCAACAAATTTATTTCCTTGGAGCTGAAATTGAATTTTTGTTCCTAGGAGCTAAAGTTGAACTTCAGCTCCTAGGAACTAAAAAGGATGTACTGGACGTCATCAAGAATAAACAACATTGCGACGGTTGGTTATTTCGGTTGAGACTCATACCTGATTTTTTTCCGATTTCAGCAAATTTGGCATTTCATACCCATGCTGGAGATATAAATACACCTCATAATAGTTCAGTATTGGAATTATAAACATCTCAGTCAAGTATTTTTGTTTTGATCAGGGAAGCCTTCCAGATTCAAATACTTGCTTGATCTGTATTTCATTCGTTATTCTCGGGATGGATAACTTGTTTTTGAATAATCACGGCAAGCAATAGTTTTTTTGTCTCAAACAACGATATTGTTTAGCTTCATTTGATTATCAAGTCAAACACAGTATTGTATGGAGGAATAAGAATAATCACTATTATCATTGTTGATATGCTCACTAACCTAACATCTTCCACGTCTTGTTCCTATAGCTGGCACTGACGCGGTATTTGCCATTAGAGAACCTGGTCCATACACAAATATGACACTCTGTGGTTGTATTTATATTGAACATCCTAGAAAACCTAACCTGCTGTTAATGCAGGTAGAATATTCTCACCACATGGATTATTTGTCAATATTTGTTGCATTGCATACATTATGGCACGGCATTGGTGCTTACTTCACATGTTTATTCGAGTTGATTGTTTCGGTTGCAGAAAAAATAGCATGTTTCATTCGGATCAAAAGTGACTTTGTTCGACTCGCAAATTTTGCTTTCGCTCGGCTTCGCTTAACGCTCCGCCTCGCAAATGCAAAATTCGCTTGTCAAACAAAGTGTCACTTTTGATCCTAATGAAACAATCTACTATTATTATTGGTTGACAATTTCAACAGTGACGTATCTCACATCGGGTTTGCCGCGGAAATGATAATATCTCGTGTGACGTCTCAAGGTACTGAAAGAGGTATTGTGAGGTATTATACAAGTCGAATGAATTTCTGTGTTTTTATCAATAAAAACGGATGTTTGGATCTGTTATTCATTTGGATTCACTCAATATTCATGGGCGTATCTAAGGCCACATTAACAAACATGATCTCACGTAGTGACGTATCTTACAAACATTTGTTTATAAAGTTTTTGGCGATGCTTTTTCGAAATCTCACCATATCATAACAACTAGTTCTAGTTCATCCACTATCAAATGAGGAACTAATGATCATTCATGAACAAACCTGTGACTTATAAGCGTATTAGGATGTTGGAAATCTTTGAACTGCTCTGCAGTAAAATTAAGAAACCAGGAACCTGAGATAGGTACGTCACTACGTGAGATAACCGTCGATATAGAAGACAGTGATACATAAACAGGCTGTAAAAAGACATTATTTTTTATTTTATACAGGTGGGTTTACAAGTTTGTTGATATTCCAGTCGGAACATCTTTCGAATGATTTTCTTTTGTGTCACAAATATTTCAGTTACATTGACTGAGTTACTCCATCAAATGATATTATAACACGAGTGACTGTATACTAGAATGGTCTACTCTCGGAATTCATTCAGAAAATCTATCAAACGCTGTTGGTTTTGAGAAATACAGGAGATGAATATATTGAGTGATATAATCGGAAAGTCCTTCAAGAGGCCATTCCAATGGTGATAATTCATAAACTATTTGCTGTTCCCTGTATATCTTTGCAGATAATGGACATGTATCTGTTGATTCGTGAAGCTATGTATAATTTTCTCACTGTCAAAAATTAGAGAGAGTTATAAGGGCCATAGGGGGCTATAGCCTATAACAAAGATTCTACACTTTATAAAAGAAAGTTAAAAAATCATCACATATGTCAAAATCTGGATATAAGTATCTTGTTGAAGTGGATCTACTGGGTGAAAAAAACACCGGTCCAATGTTCTGGGGAAGACGTTTTTTTCCCGAAATATTACATATTTCTTCAGTTCAATGGGTTTCAAGAATTGTTGCGTAGCTTATGAACAAAATCACAATGCATCGTTTTCGTACGCGTTCATAATCAAATCACCCACTACTTGCTTGTACTTTTCCAGGTTGATATTTCTTGGCCTCTGCAGTTCTGCCATATCGTTGTCCACCAACCTGAAGTGAAAAAAAATTGTAGAGCATTTTTCCCTCTTCCCCATTTCCAGAACAGCTAGAGAAAAACTCACCTACACAGGAAAAAAAGGATTTGTTGCATCAACCAATTAGTTATGCTTAAACTATTCTTGTTGGACTGAGCTAGTTTTCGTTGAATCAATCAGTTACATGATTATTCCATGGAAATAGCTTGTTCAAATCAAGAATGTAGTCCAATTGAATCAATTTCATCAACAAAATATATATAGGGTTTTCTCAAAAACAAATTATGTCGATCCGAAATAATGTCGATGTTGAT
>OU896713.1:44232949-44268960 GCA_918026855.4 Phaedon cochleariae | reverse complement strand
ATCAGTACAAGTTTTTTCACACAAGTATGAATCGCGTGACAAGCTTTTATAATCATTCGAATTGTGTATAATGAGGTCATAAGTTGATAGTTGAAATTATAAAGGAACATTTTATTTTATCCTTTTTGAAGCGTTTGAATGAAAGTTTTTTTTCAATCTTTTTCCATTCAATGTATTTCACTTTGACTTGGCTTCCTACCATGAATTATTATGTTGAAATATATATTATTTGCAGTTTGTTAGTGATGATCAATTCAACAGACCCACGAGAAAAGCTGTTTTGGATTTGTCCAGATTTGTGCCAGTGTATTTCTATGTCTTTTCCTATGAGGGTATGTTAGGAGGAGTTGCCGACCGGTCTCTACCAGGTGAGTAAGGAAACTTCTTCTTTTATTTAATACATTGTGTATCCTATGATAGTGAGAGTAATATATAGAGGAAGGTCGCTTATTTCCGGATTGCTCTTAAATGTGCCCTTTATTTCCTTTGCTCCATAGCACAGGTCAACATGTAATTAAACTTGATATAATGAACAATAGTTATTCATCATACAACGGATTAGAGCTGTAGATCTTAGCATCAGGTGGAATCTGATATTTTTCCCTTGTGACAGAAAAAAGAACGAATTAATATTGATATTACATCTCATTAAAATCAGAATATCATCGACGTGAAATTTGAAGTTTTAAACAGGAAATATACCTGCATTCCAGGCAGTGCCGGATTTGGGGGGGGGCTATGGGACTTTCAGCCCCCGGCAGTGAATTTCAAGAGGCGGTAGAGAAAAAGAGAACGACAAATATATTATATTGATTATTGCTTCTTGCTTTTGATATGCCGCCTCTTTTGAAGTCTTCTTTTGAAGCAAACGCGCAATTAGCTACCGCCATGTACTAATCTAGCGTCAGCTGTGTCTTGGACGCTACAATACAAAAGCGGCGGCGCTACATACTTTCATTTGATAATGAGAAAAAAAACGCATTATACCTAGTAGAGTAGGGTTAATTTCGTTATTCGTCTAACTCAATAACAAGAAACAAAATCAGAGTTCAGTGTTTAATAGGTTGTCGTTGGTATTGTTGATAGGTAATAGATGGTAATGGTACTAATAATAAATAAATATCGAAACAGAAATATAAAAAGAATTAGTAAAAAAGAAGGTGGTGCATTCTGGAAACGGCAGAAGATCAATAAACAAAAGCAGTTAGACGAAGTCCGAAGTTGTCAAGAAATGCCCTAAAATACATTCATTCTTTTCCAAATTCAAATGAGACAGAATCAGAACCGACGAAACCGTCTCCGGGAACTTCACGCTCTTAAGCTGTCTCAAGACGGGAATGGTAAGTTTTATATTTTTTCTAAAAGAAGAAGAGTTAGAATCTCAAAAATAGATGTGGAAAATATTAACACGATTGAGCGTTGTTTCAGGGATAATCACAACAAATTCCTAATTCATTGAATATTATCAATTACTGAGAAGTTTGTTACTATCCCGGATGCCAGTGGTGAAGGGTCATTCTCAACTTCAAAAAGAGTGAAAAACTACCTTTGGAATTCCATGGTAGAGGATACATTGAATATCTTATCAATTTTAAGTATTAACAGTGACATGTTATAAAATCTGAATTTTGATGATGCCATTGACGACTTTGCATCAAAACAATCAAGAAAAGTATTTCAGTATTTATCTGAAAAAAAAAGTTGCTTGTTGTTATGTTTAACGTTAAGTAAATATAATTTGATTCGTTGTACATAATGATTTCATGTTTTCGATATATGCTGAAAAAAGCGGTGAAAGGATTGTTTGAATTTTGAAACTGACAATTGAAATTTAATATTTGGCGACGGCGCGGCAGCATCGTAAAAGTTAGCTCCCGGCGTAAGGGAGTATAAATCCGGCACTGATTCCAGGCATCTTTTCGCAGGCATCTTTATCATTCTTTCGAATATCCGTCAGTCTAATTCTGTGATTTGTTGAAGAAAAAATTGTGAACCTACTGGTTGTTCAGTACAATTTGAGTTGAAAGGACTTGCAGTTCTTTCTCGGAGACGGTGTTATTGGCTCATTTTTCGGAACAAGTACAACAAAAGCCATCAACAGTGTATACAGGGTGTCCCATTCAACCCTATATAATAATAATAATAAATCGTCTTTATTCACAATGAGAAAACAATAAATGATTACATATAAATTGTGTGAGTCGAAGTGGGATCAAAGTAAAAGGGCGGAGTGTCAGCTTACGCTGTTTTTAAACTCAACCTTGAAAATACATTCACAATAACCAAAATCAATTAAGAGAAATACAAAAAGCAGTCTTAGACTTTCATGTCTTTGAGAAACAAAATTTTGTATACAAATTAAGCCAACCTATACTATATATAAAGAACCATATAGTCGCATATTATCATGATGAGTGGGCCATATACCGCATAAGAGGAGAACTAGGCATGAAGCAGCCTTTTTTTGAAGTTTTTGATCTTGAACGATCTATATTCACTGGGAAGCGAGTTGTATAGTTTCGGAGCTATGTAAGAGAAACTACGTGTAAAAATTGTTGACTTGTGCTTGGGAATGACTATACAGTGTGTCCCACTTAGCATGCTCACCATGGGTAGTGAGCTATGACCTACATTTGAAAAACTAAAGTTGGTGCTGATATCTCAATTTCTAGAAAAGTTGGTATAAATTTCATATTTGTTTCGAAATCACTTTGAAAAACTGCCATAAAAATGTGAAATTCCTATTTGAATATTTTCATAAATAAAGAAGTTATGGAGGAGACATGAAAATGATCAAAATCTGCTTTTTGCGTATAAAACAAAAACGAATAGATTTTATCGAAATATCTTCTCACATTATAGTTGGCCTTGACAAACTCCACATTTGGTGTCATTTAACCGACCTCGTATCTCTCACCGTTAAAAAGATACCCATGGTAAGTGGGACACACTGTATATGTTATACCATTTCGGAATCTGTATTGAATGGGTAATATTTTCCTATAATTGGTTGTTTTTGTGAGGTTGTTCTCGGATCTGCCAGCGACATTTAAAAATCAACTGAAATATTTCATTCAATGACAATACTTTAGTTAAACCGAATTTTTCCCAGGTAATTGATACGAAGTGTCATGGGTCATAAACTCATTCCTGGAGAAAGGTGCATCCATGCGAATGAAATTTGTGAAAAAAAATCACAAAATGTGACATAGAAGAAAAGTTGGCTATCTAGTTTTATTTTATAGACATTTCCATTGACCATGCTCTTCTGAAATATCAACAATTGTTCAACCCTTGCCAGTCCCCACAAGATTAACTCGTAGAGTTAAGGCTTCGCACCCCTTCGTGGTCACTTTGTAGACCTGCACAACATCTCTTTCCAAAGATTCGTTCATTCAACGAACAGCGAGGCTCTGGAACACATTGCCAAGGGAAGTGCTTCCCGGAGCATATAACCTCCAGGCATTCAAGAAGAGCACCAATTCCTACCTCATTTCCCTTGGTACTCACGATGTTCTCTGAACATTACAGGATATCCCTTTTCGTGGGAACCAGAACATAAAAAGAAAAATAACCACATATACGATTAGATTGATTGAAAATGACCCACCCACCCTTACCACCCCACTGTTTTCGATCCATGACTTATGGCAAATCTTCATCAATTTTCTCTTGAACCCAACACTCGAGTTCATTTAGTTTTCACGGAATGTACCCTGATTCTTCACGAATTCATCTCACAAATGATCATCTCCAAACGATTCGTCTTTATATCATATACAAAAATGTAAAGAGAGTACGGATTTTCCGGTATTTTTCAAATCATCCTGTGGAGTGAACTACTGATCATTGAAACGATTTCTAAACACCAAATTGTGGCCCAATCTATTCCGAATATTTTCAGCTTCCATTCCTTCTGATATCTCAATTATTACAGGAATTTTGGAGTTTTGAAGAAACTGTGAATATTTATCTCAATTTCACCCTCGTCTACACTCGAACTGAGGATGAAAACGTGGTTTTTCAACTTGTTTCTGTGAGGAATTTTACTTCAGGATAAAACTTGTTCACAGTTTCACCTATTGTTTGAGGACACATACGAGGAGCTTATGAATATGCAGGTAGTGATATAACTTGCTTCACCTACTACCAATATGTAATGTGAAACAATACAACACTGATTTCAGTTTCGTAATGACATTTTCGCAACATCCGCGGACTCAACAAAAACATCGATGACGTCCACCATCATGTACTAACAGGAAACCAGATATTTTGGTACTAACAGAAACTCAAGTGAACTCGTCCACCAACAAGGTCCACATGCTATGTCCTGGTTACGAACTCCATTCTCGATTCAGGTTCAAATGGTTGCTCGAGAACACAATGTCTAATGGGACAATTATCGTTGACGCCATGATGGTGTTCATCAAAATTTGTTATGAGGAAATTATGTTTCTCTCGTTCTGACTTCGATGATAACACACACAATAGGATGAGAAATTGAGAGGAATCAGTCTCTTCCAAGATAATACAAAAAATACTAATATTTACCTACCACGGTGCAGAAAGTATTCCATTACAGATGATAAGATAAGATAAGATAAGATATTTATTGGTCTTTATGTTACAAATTTATGTACACCGCAAAAACAAAAACAATATATACACATAATTTGTTTAGACAAGTCAACAATGGCAAGAGATTAACATAATATGAAAGGTATGCACTCATACCCAATACAGGCTAAAATTTAAGATTAAAAACTTATAACTGAGATTAAAATTTCTATAAAATCAGCACCTTTTCGTGAAGAACACATAAGTATAAAATTCAATTCAAAACAATTTCATTTGTGCCTTGTTTTATTTATACAATTGACCATCCTACATCAAAAACCTCATTTATTGAGTAGAATGCTTGGCTTAAAAGAGACTGCTTCACCACAAATTTCAATTTTTTTATTGGATAGTTTTTCCATTCTTTTGGAAGCGTATTGTAAATTTTACCGTATAGTACTTCAGTTTGTTTATCTGTTTTTACTAATATCATTTTCGCTGTTCAAATGACCTCTTTGCTTTTAGTATTATAATCATGTATCAGTGCCCCCGTAGTATATTTCTCTTTATTTTTGTGTACGTATAAGATAGCTTCCAGTATATATAAACATGGTACCGTGAGAATCTCTGAATCAATGAAAATAGGTTTCGCATGATCTCTAAAGTTAGCTCTAACCATCACTATGATTATTTTCTTCTGGGATATAAAAACATCATGTGCTGATGATGCCGAACCTCATAATAATATCCCATATTGTAAATGACTTTGTATCAGACCGAAATAGGCTATTTTAAGATTATCTTTGCTCACCACGCTCCTCAATCTCCTCAGAGCAAAACGACCTTTGGACATTTTCTTATTCATTTCTGTAATTTGTGTTTTCCAGCTGAGATTGCTGTCTATATGAAAACCCAGTGAACGCACATTATTTTCGTTATCATCATTCGTTCTTTTGTTGAAATCTATAATTTTGGTCTTGTCTTTATTCAGACATAATACATTGGCATTGAAGTATTGTTCATATTTTTCTTGTTTTTCATTTGATTGCTCTTCAAATGTAGTAGTAGTATTTGTTGCTTTGATTATAAATGTTGCGTCATCTGCGTAAAGAAAAGTATCCGCTTTGTCCACATATAATGGTAGATCATTTATGTATAAAATGAACAGCAGCGGACCCAACACCGAACCTTGGGGAACACCATGTTTGATCAACTGTATATCAGATGTAATATCATTGTGAACAATATATTGCCTTCTACCAGTTAAGAATGATTTCAGCAAGTTTATTGCTGAACCTCTTATCCCATATTTTTCTAACTTATTTAGAAGCATGTCATGGCATACACTATCGAAAGCTTTCGATAGGTCGCATAACATAGGTCTGGTTTCTATACCCAAGTCTTTATTTTTTGCTACTATATGTATAATGTCTGTTACAGCTTGTGTGGTTGAATGCAACTTTCTGAATCCATATTGCCTTTCACTAATGTATCCTCCTCCTTCTAGATAATTTATAAGCCTCTCTTTTAAAATGATTTTAGACAATACAGGCGTTATAGTAATGAACCTGTAATTATTACAGTCATTTATATCACCTTGTTTGTGGATTGGTGTGGCTCTGCAGAGCTTTGAAAAAGCTGGAAATTCTCCATTCGAGAAACAGATATTTATTAAATGAATTATGGATTCAGTTATCAAATCATCAACAATCTTTATCATTGTTGGACAAATATTGTAAGGGTCCATGCTTTTGGAGTTTTCAAGTGGAGAAATCACGCTGGAGACTTCTGTTGCATTTGTTGGTCTTAAGAATACTGAGCATTTACTATAGATATATTCGAAAGATCTGACCCATTTTTACATGATGAAGGAAGTTTTGCAATTAATCTATCGATTATTTCGGCAGAGAAATTATTTAATTCATTCGCTGTTAATTTACTGTTTTTTAAAGTTTTATCAGATTTTTGGTTAAAATTGTTTATGATAGACCATGTGGTTTTACTGACAATGTCACTCATCAAAATCAAATTGTTACATGAGTTTGACTTTAGCTTTCTTATATTTACATTTGAACTTATTATACTCCCTTTTCAGACATGTATCACCTGTTGTCATCCACAGATTTTTCTTATTTTTAAGATCAATTCTCATTTGTTCCAATTTGCTATCAAACCAATTTATTTTGATGTTTTCATCTTTTATCATCTTCTGTGAAAAGGCCACATCCACTGCATATTTTAATTCTTCACATAAAACTTTGCCAGAAACTGTTCGTCATTTGACCTATAATATTCAGTCCAATTTATATGGTTGATGATATTTCTAACTATACCTATACCTAACTATGTAATTGGTCGACAAAAAGTCTCTTATCTTACAGTTTCCCTATTTATTACCTCCAAATGTATATCTACCCCATAATGATCAGATATGTTTTCTTTAATGACATTTGCTCGTTTGTATTGGTTGAAATTTATTAACACATTATCCAGACATGTAGCTGATTTTTCTGTTACCCGCGTTGGCTCCAGTATTAGATACTTCATGTTATATGAGTTAAGACAGTTTGTGAGTATCGTTTCATCACGTGTTTCCTTCAAAAAATCTGTATTGAAATCTCCAAGAATTATGATATTCTCGAATGCGCTGCGACTTGATTAGATCTATTTTGCCCCATCTTCTTCTGCTATCTCAAAGTTTTCTTGTTTATAGCAGCCCCCTCAAGCTTCAATTCTTTCAGGTATTTGAGGATTTTGAGGGGATCTGTTCATGTATACCCTAACAGTGAAGCATTTGAATCCAAACGAATTCAATCTCACCTGTTATAAATCTTCTCACTAAGAATTTTTGCAGGAGTTGGACATACAGAAGAGTTAGGATACCTTTTCAGACAATATTATACAGATGTCCCAGATACCGATAATGTGATGAGGAAGAGAATGGTCAAAATGTGGAGCAATTTTGCGAAAGTCGGGTAAGTAAACTGTTCCTCGTAAATACTATAAACTGAATACAATGAAAAACTGAATACAATAAAACGAATAGCATGTAATAATGGTTACAACCCAAATTTGATCCCAAAGCTAATTTAAAAAATCAAACACAAGAGAGAACATGATCTCACTTATCTTAGAAAAGAAGTTTTTGGATATGTATCCCTACCTTTCACGAATGGAAACATTTCTCAAAAAGTTCCAAGTATCATCAAAAATAAGTTGACAAACACTAAAATCTCTTTCGAAAGTACTAATAGTTTAGTAAACATTTGGTTAATTCTGAAGATAAAATCAATAAATTATCTAATAGTGGGATTCACAAATTGAATTGTAACAATTGTGAAGCTTCATACATAGGGAGAACTTGTAGACCTTTGAATGTTCGTATAGGAGAACATTTGAATAAAACAGAATTTTCAGCATTTGGCCATCACATCAAATTCATCAAACATATAAATTCAGTCCCAATCGTAAATCGGAAATTTTTCAAGATGTTAATTCAAAAAACTACGATAGACTAGATTCTTTGGAGGATTTAGAAATCGAAAAAGAACTACGAAACAAGAACCTTTATTTGAACACACAAGTACAATGTAATTGATATTACATTCCTTCACATAGACGTTTGAAATAACAAGTACTTCTCCATGATGATAACCATCATAACTAATACACAGCACTGTTCCAAATTTCGGCTTCACCAAGTCAAAATCTGACTTACTTTTCGGACTTGAGTCTGGTCTACGCTTGAGGTAGGGAGGCTCAGCTGATGTTGTCAGTCTCTTTGAGATTTGCAACTTGAGTTGGGCATCCTTGGACCTTTGGCACGAACACTAAGAATTTTAAGTCCGAAATGAAAGTCTTGCTCTTCAATTTTCAGCCATCACAACAAAATTGCAATCAGGATCCGGCTTACATTTGGGACTTGAGTTCGTTATTCGCTCTAAGTCGGGAGGTAGTCTGGTGGTATGTTTGCTTCTTATGAGGCGTTCAACTACAGGTATTTTCCTTGAACTCTCAGCTTGAACACCAGGACTCTGAAGTCTTGATTGGAAATCTTTTCTCCCAATTGTTACTACAAAGGTTGTTACTCTTTGGCCTGGAATGAAGTCCATTTGTTCTTATTTTATTTTCCGAAATTTCAGACATTTGATTTGCTCACCTTGTCAATTTTTTCTCACGCGCTGTGGTCACTATGTCACTTGTCAACTTCATATTCATGTTAACTCAGTCATGTACATTGAAACTCAGTTTCTGTATGTCAGATATTCGGCAGACCTTTTTATGAATACTTGACTAGTAAGTAATCTACACCTTCTGATTCGTCTTTACGAAATTTCATCAATGTTACTTACTTGCAGGTATATCAATGATAATGGCTTTTTAGCCGAAAGCTCTTTGCGAATTTATAATAAATTCTTCACGAAATACAAAATCTCCCCATTTTATTGATCACTTACGTGTATGCAACTAGTACACATCTTCCCCCTAGTAGATACCTCTTTCTACGGTTCTGTTTAACACTGTCTGATACCTTCATACATTTTTTTAAGTAAATTGTTTTGCCCAAAATCTTCTTTGATTCAATATTTAGATACAACCGCAACTATTTATTTAAAAATATAACAGTGAAGCTAACTCTGTAACTCCTTTCAACTGTTACTACTTCTGTAACTCTAACCGTGTATGGACTAGAGTTAATGAGCAATTATTTCTACTAATTCATCAGCTGAGACATAAGTTGCTTATTATACGATCGGCTTTAAGTGTAACTCTATCCGTAACTCTAGTCATATGTCTGTATCTAACTACGATTTCGTTATTAAATTATCATAATATATTTTCAGTAATCCTACACCAACCATAGATGAGCTTCTCCTGGATGAAACATGGCTGCCTGTAGAACTGGATCACTTATATTACATGAATATCGATGCAAATATGGAATTGTTGGAAAATCCATTCAGGAATCAGATGGAATTCTACGACAGAATTTATAAAACATTTGGTACACCGCCGTATGATACATTCTGATTTCATTGTGATATATTTTTCATTTTGAGAATATTTTCTGTGTGTCTTATGGATGACAAAGCACTGTGAAGGCTAGTCAACCTCTTGAGACACACCATAATTTAGTGTTTTCGTATTGGGTAGTCATTCTGATCAAATTTTGAATAAGTCTACAAATATAAATACAAGTCGTGTGAATACCTAGTTGTAGTTCTTAGTGTACTTCGGGAATCGATATCAAAAACACAAGTGATAACCATCAAGTTCAACACTCTGACTGCCATGTCAGTCATTTTTGACCGACAGCTTGATCTCGTGTTGAGCTGATGCAGTTTCATTGGATCGAACGGGTCAGGCCACGCGAAATTTCCAGAGTAGGGGGCATCTAAGTGATCAATGTATATGAGTAATAGTGCATGATATACTCCTATTTGTTATTAAATTATCGATAACCTCACAGGGGTTGAAACATAACAGCAAGGATAAAACTCGGAAAGCTAGAAAAATTGCTCAATTTGTTACAAAAATCTCGTGAAACAATTGGGGCTTAAAATGAGGTGAAGAGAGTGCAGACGCATTGAGAAGGCTGCCAAGAGATGCCTTCCATGAATTTAATGTCATGTGAAAACCCATTCCAACAATAATTAGATTCAGATATATAATTCATGAGTTATTTCACATTTTATACAATAAACGTTTTTGAGGCATCATTGTAGGTATAAATTTCATAGTGAGCACCACAAAAAAAATGACATACGTTCATTTGAGCGCCGCGCATTCAGATCTAATGGAGATTTGAATGCATCGTCGGCCGTTTTCGCATGACACGGCTCGAACTAAAACTTCTACTGTCGGTTAAAAATCACTGCCAAGCACCGTTTTTTATAAGTCACCGTCGATCACATATGACTGACAAAGCCTGTAATAGGGAGAGAACAACAGGGTTCCGGGTTCCGGCAGCCAGAGTGTAAGATATATTGTACTGATCTGATATTCTATTTGTAGGAATTGCAAATGCACCTCATGCACTAGGTCGTACACCCAAAAATTGAGGAATTTAGTGTGAGAATTTGTTTCCAGTGATTTGAAAATTGTAAATCACTCTTTGACATCCGAATTTGATCACATAGGTCCATGTTACACAGAGCAACACCTCGTCGAAAATAAAGAAAACATTGCATAAAGTCTCGCGAAAGTTTGACAAAAAAGGTTCTCCTTGAGCAGCAGATCCATTTGAATCTCAGAGGTACTGCCATCGCGCGTCGAATGCTTCTTGTTGGAGCTTTTGCAATTGACTTTGGAAATACTATAACAACTTTGTATTTATTGTTTCTCCCGATCTATGTGATTGATATTCTGATGATGAAACGAAATTGATAGGTTACTCAGGTTTTCGCCGGAATATGAATGTTGAACTTCGAAAACACACAATGCTTTCAGAACAAATTGTATTATGGATATTAGGCTCGAATAAAAGATTATCTTATACGAATATGTTGCGTTTTATTACGATCAGTTTAATCCGAGGTGTGATCTCGATCAACTTTCAGTTGGGTAGATTGATAAAGATCATCGACTATTTTCCATCAAGTAATAATTTCCAAAGAATAAAAAATCTCAAAGTGAATAGAGACAATCAGATTTCTAATTTTATGAATCACGCATATAAGAATGAGTATACTCAAGTTTGCAACTCTCTAGAAGTTGTGGGTGAAGTATAGCACACGAAAAACCGCGAACGTTTTCGTATTTTCTTCAGTTTGTGCTCTATATCCCCTGAACTGTGCATTTTTAGACGGTAGCTATTATATACGTCTTTGAGGAATATTGAATGTTCAACAATTCAAGGCTCACCGAAGCTCAGAAGATCAATCACTAACGAAACTACGGCACAATGAATATTGGCAATTTTTTTCAGGAAGTGGAAATTTCAGTTTTATACCTTCTTTAGACCAAAATCCGGCTAAACCATTGAACCTGCTAGTAGAACTCATGAAATAAGAGTTGTAGGCAATTTCATCAGATTTTAATTCAACTCACACATGTTCTTCAGGCCTCGTAAACTTGAATGAAAAATGATCCAAAACTAATCCTATCTTTGGTTTTAAGGTGTTTTGATGTGGTTATGCGAAAATAAACATGAAATATACAGGGTGATTCACATAACAACCGACATAGGGCAGGGGCATGTAGGGGGTCTCAAAATATGGAAATTTAACGCAACTCACCTCTATACCAAGATGCTTCCCTAAGGAGTTATTAGGCATAGCACTAACAGCATCTCAACTTGCTCGTTAAAAGAAAACTTCCCGTTCATTTTGAAAACACTCAAACAACAATTACTTAATTGAACAACTCACTTGCCTCATCGTCAAGTTTGACGTTTATTTTCATAGCCAACTTTTGAATTTTCGATGATTTTAAATAACACACCTAGAGCGCGCGTTTTCAGTTATTCGAGTTTTTGATGAAAATGATGAGGTTTTTTGAAAAATTACTAGAGTGAAAAAAGAGAATTCAATTGCCCACAAAACAGAGCAAAGATTTTCGAAATCCATCATGGGTTAACAAAATTATGTTGAATATTAATGGTGCGCCACCTGGTATACCCCCTTTACAAATTTCAATCAAACTCTAGTTACTGTCAAGTAACGCCCTAAATTCAACCACGAAGTGTACCAAATTTGGTTGCTTTAAGTTCAAGAATAACGGAGATATTGATTTTTTTCAAAATTTATCACTTCACTTTCAAAGCCTATATCTCCTTAGGGAAGCAACTTGGTAAAGAGGTAAGTTGCGTCAAATTTCCATATTTTGGGACACCCTTTATGCCCCTGCTCTATGTCGGTTCTTATGTGAATCACCCTGTATATAATAATATATAAGTCATCAAAATAACAGTGATCAATCATTCGATCAAATATAGTCAAAATCGTCGCCATGCTTTTTATGGTCCTGTGCCGTCACTTTCGATGGACTCTTCGACGGGTCCCGAACAACACAGGGAAGTCCTAGGTACGTCCCTTTTTGGTCGTGCGGTAAAAGGACATGATTGGGGCATCCAGGGGATGTCCCGCAGTGGTTGTCCAGTGGACATCCCGTCCGGTGCATCCCTAGGTTATCGTATTCGTGTCCCTGGAATATCTGATATCCATTCACATGAGTTATTGAATTTCATCAAAATATTGAGTCGAATTTTTTTGAAAATGTTTGTTTTTCTTCCGGAAAATAATTGTTATGAGAATAAAGAATATGGTCTCATAACCTCTTGAGAAATGACCATTTTTCGCAAACAGAAAATGGTAAATGCGTGGTGCCCCTCATTTATAAACATCCAAGAATCATAATAATCATACCCCAACCCTAACAAAAATGTATTCATTTAGGTTTCTGTAGTTTGGTACTGTTTATAAATCTGTTCAGTACTTAAATATTCAGAGGGCCAATGGAGTTGGAGGTGCGTGCCTGATGAGCTAAAGGTCCTGGGTTCAATCCCTACTCGACCTACATTTCTTTATTTTTGTCGAAGGGAATGCCCTGGACATCCTAGGGATATCCTTTCCTCGTACTTGGTACATCCCAGGAAAGTACCAGGAGGACATCCCTTGTATGCCTTTTTTGTTGGCCAGCGGATGTCCCTAGTATATCCTTTGTCCTGACAAAGGATATCCCTGGGATGACCTTGTATAAAATAAGGGACGTCCCTAGAGAGTACTTGTGTTGTTAGGGGTAGGTCTTCCACTATTGGTGGATCGCCGTCGTCGTCCTCCATAGGTGAGTACTCCATAGTTGGTGGACCGTCATGGTTGTCTTCATCAAAATGGGTGCTCGTAGCAGCATATACCGGAGAAGAATCATGTAGTAATATCCCTAGGACATTGATAATAGACGAGATAATTTTATGACAATCGAAAGCACGAAGCCGAAGGCTGAGGGCTGTCACCAAGCAACGAGCTTGAGGAATTTGTCAATGTCCGAGGGATATTCGGCGGATATTAATTAATCGAAGTCGATCGTGTTGTCATAGTGATTGACAATTGTACTGAATACAGTCATCAAAATTCGTTTTGAGGTAAAGAGGATCAGATCGATATATATTTATTGAAACAACTACAAAATACAAAATCGTCACATAGCAACATAATATCAAAGTAATCCTGATAAATCAAGATCATTTTCAATACTCCCACTTTTCCATCGATATCAAATGATTGTCAATTTTTCTTTGATGAAGTTCAATTTGTTTCTTGAAAGAGCTCCGTCCATATATCTGTCAGCTGCATTTCTGAAGGAACATAATTCAAGATTATGTCTCCTTACTAGTCCTTACTCTACCACATCTCGTATTGAGGTAGATTCATGCAGCAACATTCAACAATTATCAAGTAACATTTATCAATTAACAAGTGAGGACAATGTTGACATTTATGCAAACCAAATCAACAATTAATAGATTAATAGTACGCAAGCGCACATGCCCTAAATCTGGACTATCAAAGCAATAACCTTACAAATCCGTTGTTTACAAATCACATAAGGAGCTGAAATTTCTAGTTTCATGATGTTTTCTGATCTGGAAGAGACTGGGTTACTTTTTTTCATAATTATTCTGTTGATTGCAATTGTTTTATGTTGAAACAAATTCCATGACATCTGTCAAAAATCAGGTCTGACATTGGTCTGACCAATCTATGCCTTCTCTACTAGTCGATGAAACCAATCTGCGATCATCTGCGTACTATATAGTTGCGCACTAGAAGAAAACCTGGTTCAATCAAAGTAAGGAAGTTGAAAGTTGGCCAACTTGTCACTTGTTACTTATTAATTGATAATTGTTAAATATCTGCATGAACACCTTCATCGAAAACAGGAAGTTCAACTTCCAATTGCTACTTGTTGAATGATAAATGATGATCCACCTTAACGTGATATCGAATATCTATGTAATTAGTTCTTTTATGGAACTCCGGATTGTTTACTAATTCAATAGCAACCTGGTTGGCGATCATAAGTAGAGTTGCTTTATATTGCTTGGACCCTTCTAGTTCTTCAAGTATAGTAATCGTAACCATATAGCCTCTTTAGCACCAGAAGATAAAGCTATGTATTCTGCCTCTGTGGTAGACAAGGCTACTACCTGCTGACACTGTCATGACCATGCAATGGGTCCTCCATTCAACCGGAATACAAGTTCACTTCCTGATTTTTTGCTTTTTTGGTTACCTGCATAGTCTGCGTATGGCGGGTTACCGATCATCTGTAGTTTTTCCTCCCGTTTCCCATGAACCAACTCATATTGAATTGGCAATTTTATATATTTCTATATTTCTTTCCTACATTCCAGTGTTCTCTTAAAATTATTATGTGAACTGAGAATGGTATATACTTTCTATTTGGAACTAGAACATTGAAGTATTGAAGGACATGACTCAAGGTTAGTTTATACAGCAAATAAAATGAAATAAGAAATGGAATAAAATAAAATAACAAAGTTCGATGTATGCATTCCAATGGAACCGTTTAAACACCAAATAAGCAAGAATGAGAAATATGAATAACATGAAGAGATGCCCGTCTTTCATCTTTTTATTTTATTCTATTCAGAAACTGATATTTCGCATGTTCAAAATGACTATTTTGACATTTTAACTCTTTGAGTGTGTTGGATTATTACAACCTTCAAAACATTATTTGTGGTTATATTTTTTGTGTTATGATTCCTGATTATAACTATGATGAATTAAAGAAATATTATGTAGGGTATGATATTGTTGAAGGCAAGGCCTGCGATTCGCCCAAGGGACAAGCAATTCAATATCAGGAGGTTACTGTATGCTGAAACGCACGATAGGAAGCAGTTTTCCAAATATACGAGGATGCCTCCAGCAATGGTTAATCATTTATTATTGATAATAAACATAATTATATTTATTTCATCCTTATTCATTTGGATTCACTCAATATTTATGGGCGTATCTAAGGCCACATTAACAAACATGATCTCACGTAGTGACGTATCTTACAAACATTTTTTTTTCGTTTTTGGCGATGCTTTTTCGAAATCTCACCATATCATAACAACTAGTTCTAGTTCATCCACTATCAAATGAGGAACTTATGATCATTCATGAACAAACCTGTGACTTATAAGCGAATTAAGATGTTGAAAATCTTTGAACTGCTCTGCAGTAAAATTAAGAAAACTAAGATAGGTACGTCACTACGCGAGATAACCGTCGATATAGAAGGCAGTGATACATAAACAGATTGTATAAAGACATTATTTTTTATTTTATACAGGTGGGTTTACAAGTTTGTTGATATTCCAGTCGAAACATCTTTGGAATGATTTTCTTTTGTGTCACAAATATTTCAGTTACATTGCCTGAGTTACACCATCAAATGATATTATAACACGAGTGACTGTATACTAGACTAATGGAATAGTCTACTCTCGGAATTCATTCAGAAAATCTATCAAACGTAGTTGGTATTGAGAAATACAGGTGATGAATATATTGAGTGATATAAGTCCTTCAAGAGACCATTCCAATGGTGAGGAAATATATATAAGGTGTTTAATCCAAAATTTATGAACTATTTGCTGTTCCCTGTATATCTTTGCAGATAATGGAAATGTATCTGTTGATTCGTGAAGCTATATATAATTTTTTTACTGTCAAAAATTGGAGAGAGTTATAAGGGCTATAGGATAGGCTATAACAAAGATTCTACACTGTATAACAGAAAGTTGAAAAATCATCACATATGTCAGAATCTGGATAAAAGTATCTTGTTGAAGTGTATCTACTGGGTGGAAGAAACACCGGTCCAATGTTCTGGGGAACACGATTTTTTCCCGAAATATTGCATATTTCTTCAGTTCAATGGGTTACAAGAACTGTTGCGTAGCTTATGAACAAATCACAAGGCATCGTTTTCGTACGCGTTCATTATCAAATCACCCACTACTTGTTTGTACTTTTCCAGGTTGATATTTCTTGGCCTCTGCAGTTCTGCCATATCGTTGTCCACCAACCTGAAGTGAAAAAAAAATGTTGAAGCATTTTTCCTTACTCCCTATTTCCAGAACAGTTTGAGAAAAACTGACCTAAACGAAAAAAAAAAAAAAAAAGATTTGTTGCATCAACAAATTAGTTATGCTTGAATTATCTTTGTTGGACTGAGCAAGTTTTTGTTGAATCAACCAGATATATGATTATTCCATGTAAATAGCTTGTTCAAATCAAGAATGTAGTCCAATTGAATCAATTCCATCAACAAAATATAGGGTTTTCTCAGAAACAAATTATGTCGATCCAAAATAATGTCGATGTTGATACAACTATAAACATTTTGTTGGTTTGATGGAATAATGATCATTTTGATGAGAATATATCTTTGAAACAACAAACAAGTTTTCTTATTCCGATGTAGCAATGAACTCGTTCCGAACGGATCATTTGCTTGGATAGAGCAACGGAATATGTGATATCAATGATATATTTTGTTCATCCTACATCGAGTCAAATTTTCACCTCTGGATGGCGATCATTTCGCCTCGTCTATGCCTGCCTCGAATTCATTATATACGTGAACCCTGATCCTTTCGAAAATTCCGGAATTCTTCATAGTTTCAAGTGACACCCTGTAACGATTTTATATAAAGAACTTCATGTTTTAAAAAGTACTAGATTATAGCTGAAGGACTAGCGAACAGTGTAATCCGAACTCAAATTGCAAAAGCAGAAAAAAGTTATTCATATTTTAACAGACAATAACTTGGGATGCGGAAGACGCCAATTCAAGTGGTATTATGATGATTTTTTCTGAAAAAACCGCTGGTATGGATTTTGGAATTTTCATCCTTTGCATGTGATCTAGTAGGCTTTGGTTTGAGAAAAATGGGCTGCGCTTGGATTCAAAATACACCTTATTTTCCTCCACATTCCGAAAAAGCATTCGTGAAAATCGCTCCATGAATTTAAAAAAATGAGAGTGACCTGCATTTACATGGGTCACTTGCTTTATGTAACAGGGTTATTCATCGAGAAGGCCCATTCCTATATTCACGTTCTTATAAAGTTTCACAGGGTGATCCCTACAAACGTGACAAACCACAAATTGATTATTTTTTAATAGAACACCCTGTTTTCGATATTTTTTTCAGAATCAGAGATTTTTTGTGATAACAAAAAGTATAGATAGGTGGATAGATAGTTCATCCACCACTTCACGTACTGATGTACATTTTTAGCATGTCATATTATTTGACAGGAAAGAAGGAATGCTCGAAGTCATCTATACAAATTTGTGGAGATGACTTCGAGCATTCCTTCCTTCCTGTGAGATATTTCACTCCACTTTGAGCAATATGGACTTCTACCAAAGATTGATATTATTTGAATCAATCATCAATCAATCAACTATGAATATCAATATATAAATATATGAAAAAAAAACACGAACATTCAAGTAAAGAATAGTAATCACATGTTGAAATAGGTCATAATAATACAATATGAAATATTGACGAATTGAAATTTTGTTGAAATAGCGTCTTCTCCATCAATGACCGCTAGACAAAAGTTCGAACTGTCTATTGTCTCGCCTAGTTGCTAGCCTCTGCTTAGGCCTTGCCCAGGCAACCAGATGACGTGCCAGTGACGTCTTTTTTACGTCATTTGAATGAACAAGGTGACGTCAGTAGTTGACGTCGCATTGACGTGATAATGACGTGAATAAGTCACAGCCCAATGTCGTCATATTACTCACGTCGTATTGACGTCATTCACTCACCAAACTGTGACGTCCGACTTACGTCATAATGATGTCAAAATGACGATTGAATTTGGCGATGATACGTAAGAAAGATTCCTTTTACATGGTGTGATTAACACCACTAGCCTCTGATGACATTATATTATAATGATTATGCATTGTTGAGTCTGCTTGGTGGGCCCCTCCTGTGTCATGTTCATTCAATCGCCTATTCAGCAGCGCCATCCTTCAGTACGCATCTCCATAAAAATGCAGTTACTCGTATTTGTATAAAAAATTATGTAGTTTGTGTCGGCGAGATGTAAGCAAACAAAGAATAGTTTGATGCAATGGAAAGGATGTTTGCGAATTTGGCTTCACCTTGTTGAATAATGTATATTGATGCATTCTTTATTGTCACCCAACAAAAATCTAAATAGTAGATTATTGAAGAATTTTCTAAATGATGAAGCTCACCAAATTGGTACGTCACACCGACGTGATTTTAAGACGTCATAAATACGTCACTGCAACGTCATAAGAGTAACGGTTTCAATATAGGTATAGCTAAACAATCATTATCATATATACATAGCTTGTTGGTTTCCGAGATATACAGTGTGTCAACGTTTTTTAGAAAAAAGCTTTTCTACTACTTTTCAGGTAAATTAGTAATTATAATAAAACTTGCATGTTGATTCGCTTCCATGAGTTATACTTCTGTTTCACATGATAATATATAAGTATCCATGGTTTAGAGAAGGTCTGGGAAAAATGGACGTCGACAGGACGTCCCTGCAACGTCATGAAACTGACGTCTCCTTTTACCCATCTAAGTGACGTTCACTCGACGTCGAAACGATGACATTATTATCACGTCATGGAAAGTACGTCATAGTGACGTCATAAATTGGTGTGTGACGTCTCTGACGAAAAATCACCAATAAGGGACGTCACTGTGACGTGATCATTCGTCACCTGGTTGCCTGGGTGGCTATCATTTTGCAGACTTGACTATAATCGACAGTGTGCCTTCCTTGGTACATAAAAGAGTATCTAGTTGGCGATAAGTCATATTATATTACAAGAAGTGCTCAGTACCAATCATGAACAAATTAACAGTAAATAAACTATAATCGTCTTTGTCATGTTACAGAAGTGATATTCTCTCATTCTGAACTAACTTACACATTTCACTTGAACTGAACTAAATCAGTTTACATGCATTGTACATGTACGAGATTGTCTCGTTTCGAGTAGTTGGATCTTGTATATATTTGCCGATATTAAATTGATCTTGATTACTCGAAGTGTAACATGCGATTCAAACTAGGTGAGAGAGAGAGCGAGAGCAAGAATAAGATAATGGCTGTGATTTCTTACCTTGTAACTAATCCTGCAGATGGCTGAAGCACTGGTGGCCTTGATAGGTTGCGTAAGCACTCGTGATTACGCGACCAGCCGCTGCAATCGAGGAAAACGCGATATATCTAATATAAAAGACAGAGAAAGATGTCTAGGGCGAGCACGAGACTTTTTCCGAGCGAGCTGCTTTTCAGAGTGTCCTTTTCTTCACTTTCTGCTCATGCTCTGCCGGTGGGCATAGAAATCACAGACTCTTCGCGAAAAGGCATAGGCGTGCAAAAGGGTATGAACAGAATTTTATAATTCAAATGCTGACTAATGAAACTATTGAACTAAACTGAATAGATGAGCGGAAACTGAACAGTACATAATGAACGTTATTTCAAAGAACGATTCAGTTCAGTTCTAGTGAAATATTTCAGTTACTTCAGATTGGAAGAATATTACTATAGTTACGACAGATTCCGGATGCTGTTATTTTTACTTGGGATGAATCAGGGGATGAATATAATTCGGATGCATGGAACTGTCCCTTAATATCCCAGATAGCACACAATCGCCTAGGGTCATCCTCAATGTGTCGCCAAACGCCTAGAGAGGACTTTAAGTTCTCTACAACCTAAGAACATCATCAGGCATAGATTTAGCGCCGTAATTGTCCTAGAAAAGTTCTTTCAGTGACAGCCTGAGGCTGCAGCGGATTTCGTGCCTACGGATGTCTTCAGATGACATTCCATGAAAAAACGTGTCGACGAAGCCAAAGGGAAGAAGAAGAAGAGAACTAGAAGTACTAGAAGTGAGGTTATGTTATGTCCCATGATAATATTTCTCTGAGAAATTGATGAGATAATAAGAAATACAGGTAATTAATAAATCAAATCATTGATAGTAGGTACAATACATAAAATATTAAATATATTATTTTATTTCAGGAGGTTATTGAGAACACAAACTTGATGATATCATCAGAGCAGAGATGTTTCATTCCAAGATATTTTGGCTTCTACTGAATCTATCAAACATTGTATGAAGGCTTGAACTTTCAGTGGATTCAATAAAGATAGCTACCTACCTGAATCAACTCATTGATAATAGGTAGTGGACATGAAATATTAATACATTATTATTTGTTCCAGGAGGTTATTGATGAGAACACAAACTTGATCATTATATCATCCAGATCAGAGATGCTTGATATTCCAACATATTTTGGCTTCTTTGGAATCTATTAAAGATTGTATGCAGGCTTTAACTTTAAGTATAGATACAATAAAGGTAAGTACTATAGGTAGGAATCAAATCCTATTGATAGAAGGTATACCTACTGGACATGAAATATCAATACATTATTTGTTTCAGGAAGTTATTGAGAACACAAACTTGATATCATATTATCAGAGCAGATGAGATGTTTCATTCCAAGAAATTTTGGCCCCTTCGGAATCTATAAAAGATTGTATGCAGGCTTGAACTCTCAGTAGATTCAATGAAGGTAGGTATCTGAATCAAAGCATTGATACTATAGGTAGGTACTGGACATGAAATATTAATACATTATTTATTTCAGAAGGTTATTGAGAACATAAACTTTGATGTTATCATCAGAGCAGAAATGTTCAAATCAAAGATATTTTGGCTTCTTCCGAATCTATAAAAGATTGTATGCAGTCTTGAACTTTCAGTAAATAGAGCATCAGATAGTATGTCCAGGGTTCAGAAATCACAAATGATAACAAGAAGAGAACTTACAACTGAATTAGAAGAAAACAAAAATCATCATAATGTATTATTATGTTGATGATGATTTTTCTCTGAGGAAGAATGGAACAAAGGTAGGTGGATCAAATCATATATTATGTATATAACATGGATATATGAGATATTGAATCATTGTTTGTTTCAGAAGGTTATGGAAAACACAAACTTGATGCCATCTATAAAGTATTGTATGAAGGCTTCAAATTTTAGTAGATTCAGCATTAGTAAGCATATCCAGAGTTGAGAAATCAAAAACAACATAGAGAAATATTACCAATGGGAAATAACTTCTAGTAGTGCTCAACAAGAAGCTGAGATACATTTTTTAGAAACCAAACTCAAAAATCTTCACCAATAAGTTATAAATAATAGGATGTGAGTTTTGATTTGAACATATTATTAGATAGATAGATAGATATATACTTTAATGTCCAAGAAAGAATTCTCATTGACAAAGTAATGATATTACACAACATACATAATTGATGAAATAGAATAAAAAACAAACCTTGCATGTACATTGAATGCAATTGTATCAAAAAATATAAAAAGAGTTCGACACTAACACCATGAGTAACATATGAATAATATGCACTATCTCGTAAATAATAATAATAAAAAAAAAAACAAGTATAAGTATGAAAATAAGATTGAATAATAATAAAACATCAAAAGTAAAAGAAAGACAGACATAACATATATATATATATATAAAACATGATAACATGAAAACAATAACATCATACTGATAGTACCAGCAATTTGTCATCATAGTACTCTTGTAGGCTGTAATAAGCTTTTTCGAGCAGTAAATCCTTTACCGATTTTCTGAACTTTTCGACATTCCTCATATGCTTCAGCTCCTCTGGTAAGTGATTGAAAATCAGTTTTCCTTCGTAAATATTGGAATGTTTTGTCAAAGTCAGCTTTGGTATTGGTAGGTAAATATTAGAGGTTTGTCTTGTGTTGTGACTATGAGGCCTATCTCCATGTAAATCAGCAACACTTCTTTTATGAATCAGGCATACTACCTCGAGAATAAAGATGCTGATGACTGTTAGGATTCGATATTGACTGAAAAGACTCCTACAGCTATCCCTGAAGCTGGCCCTACATAAATATCTGATCGATCTTTTCTGTAGTACAAAAACTTGGTTCAGGAGTTGTTGACTGCAGAATCCCCAAAACGCAATGCCATACCGTAGATGGGATTCTACTAAGGCGAAGTAAGTCAATTTAGCGGTAGATAAATCAAGCTCATTGGCGACGATTCTTACAGCAAATGACCCTGAAGCCAACTTTTTACACAAGGATGTGATATGTTCTTTGAACTTCAACTTATTGTCAATGTGTAATCCAAGGAATCTAGTACAATCCGTTTCTTCAACCTTATTTCCATCCAGTTGCAAATTGTCGTAGCTAAATTTGAAGTTCACGAGTTTCGTCTTATCTACATTGAAACAGAGGGAGTTTGAATCACACCATTGCTTAACTTTCACTAGATCTCGAGATATGACTTGTTTCAAGTCCTCAGTATTTTTACCATGCCATAATATTGTTGTGTCGTCTGCAAACATTGTAAATGATCCTTGGATATCGATTGTAGCGAGGTCGTTCACATACAGTAGGAATAAAATGGGTCCTAAAACCGATCCCTGAGGTACCCCGGACTGTATTGACGACAGGTTAGAATATGTCTCATTAACTTTCACCATTTGCGATCTATTCTCGAGGTACGACCTGAACCACTCAAGACAAGTTCCATTTATACCATAACAGTGCATTTTTTGCAGCAATACTCGATGATTAACACAATCAAAAGCTTTTGAAAAATCACAAAATATTGCTGATATTGCTTCCCCCTCATTCAAATTCATGTAAACATTTTCCAAAAAAGTAAAAATAGCATCATTAGTGCTTTTTGAACTCTGGAACCCAAATTGGTATTCATTTAAAAGTTTCTCATTCAATAAAAACTGTAATAACCTTTTCTTTACTAATTTTTCTATGAGTTTTGATAAAGTAGACAGTAATGAAATTGGTCTGAAGCTCGAGGGACAGGAGATATCACCTCCCTTGTGAAGAGGCAAGACAACTGCTGTCTTTAAACCAGAGGGAAATACACCGCTCACAAAAGATTTGTTTATTATATCTGCTAGTACAGAATAAGCTTCGAAGGGTAGGTTTTCTAGCAGTCTCCTCGTCAAACCATCTAATCCAGCGGACTTATCATTTTTCATTTCCTTCAGAGTTTGTTTGATTTCATGAACATTTGTTGATGATAATTTGAAATCAGCGCCACAGTGGTTTTCTTCAAGATAGCTCAAGGGATCAATTTGAGAAACTAAATTGGCTGTCAGATTTTTGGCAATCGAGCAGTAGAAATCATTGAAGGTATTTGGATCAATGTTACACTCTACTGCTGATGATGAACTTCCTTTTTCCCGTAGTTCATTTATTATTTTCCATTTTTCTCTAGGACTATTTTTCGACTCTTCAATTCTGTTCGAGTAATAATTGTTCTTACACAATTTGATCAAATGTCTGTAGATACTCCTATATTTATTAAAATATCGCAAGAAAGTTATATTTGTCGTAAACTTCTTGATAGCGCGGAGGGATCTGAGATTTTTAGCAGAAATTCTGAGACCTTTTGTAAGCCAAGGCTTTTTGTGCTTATTTTCAAATTTTTCAATGGAAAACAATCATCGAATTTATTCACCAAAATTTCTTGAAAGAGAGTGACAGGATCAGAAGCCATAGTTATATCATTCCAGTTGGTTTGTTCACATAAAACTTTGAATTTATCATAGTTATTTTTACTGAAAATTCTCCCCTCTCTGAATTTGATGTTTGTCTTTCTTCTATGTAGTGAAAATTTCAAATGAATTGCTTCGTGATCAGATAAGCCTGCAGGGATTGAAATTGCTTTGTCTTCGATAAAATTTGAACAAATATAATCAATTGTTGTAGACGAGCTGTTTGTGATACGAGTGGGTTCATCCACATGCATTTTCAGATTGAAGCTGATGAATATATTTTGCAGGATATCAGTGAATCTGCAGTGACTGGAAAAGTCTATATTGAAATCACCAGCGAGTATAATTCTTGATTTAACTGGTATACTTGACAAAAGAATTTCCAGTCTTTCTAGGAATGTGTATGTTTTACTTGTTGAACTTGAAGGTGCTCTATAAATGCATAGTATAAACAGATTATTTTTTTTATTATAAACTATTGAAAATTCGAATTCACCCTCTACCAACATATTATCAAACTTGTGCACATCATCGAATGAATATTCATCTGCCATTTTTTCATGTATAAGAATCATTGTTCCTCCATGCAATATTTCCTTACAAGAGAACTTCGAAACAACGAGATAATCCGGAATGAAACATGGCTCATCTTGAAACAACCAATGTTCCGTCAATAGTAAAAATGTTGGAGATCCCTCAGCTTCTAAAAACATCGAAAGTTCGTCAATTTTGTTACGAACTGATTGTATATTCAACAAAATCAAGGAACTATTTTGTTTATGACTGAAGAGCTCAATTGCAAGGGATTTGGGTGAAGTAATCATTGAATGAGAATTCGCCTCGAAAAAACTGCATAGATTCATTAGGTGTAATATCAATTCGGTTCACTGTTCTCAGGGTGAAGTTATGTCTTCGATTTGAGATATGTGAAAGAGTTCTTTTTAATTTTTCGACCACTTCAAACTTACTACCCCTCTCTTCTCGGCCAGCTAAGAAAGTCAAGGAACAACTTTTATTCTTATGTTTAAAATATTTGATTTGATTATAAATAATTCTATTGATATTCTTATCGGCAAAGGAGTGGCACTCTGTTATGATGATCAGGTTGGTGAAATTGCTAAGACCAAGTATGTTTCTTAGAAGTTGAGAGAGAGTAAACCTATTACTAACATTTTTTGTGTTGAACATAACGACTATCAGATCATTTCTTTCAAAAGTTAGAGTATCCGCAAATACATTTTTCGTAAGATCAGAGATCTCCGTCTCATTTTCAATTTTTTCAAATACGCTACATCTATGATTGATATCAATCCTAGTCAAAACCTTAGAAAAACCTGAGGCATATTGGTCTCCACATATGTGGATTTTTCTTGTTGGAAGGGATGGATTCGTTACCTTTGATCCATTCATTAATTCAGTTGCTAGCAAACAATTTGGTGTATTCATGTATTCTGGTGTGTTTCTATCACAACTTGCATCTTCGAAAACACTTCGTGCTTTATCTAGCTCTTCAAATAGAGAGATTTCGTTCGATTTTTCTGTGAGTGTATTTTCAGAGCAGGGATCATTTGAACGCTGGAGAGAATCTTCATCAAAGTTACCAGATGAATTCACAGTTGACACAGCTTCCCGTTCCTCTGTGACAACACTGTTGATTTCCACTTCTGTGTCAGTTTGTTGGTTCTGTTGCCTCTTTATGCTACTCCTCAAGATCATCTGTATTTCTTCTTTCTGTATCTTTCTTCTACTGGCCATCTGCTTTTTTGATTTTTGTTTCTTCTTCATTCTATCACTTTTCGGCTCATAATGTATTTTTTCATTCGAAGGATTTTCAAGATAATTGGTTCGACTTGGCAACATTGTATTATCATCATATTCGGTCATTTGATTAAAATCGTCAGAATCGTTAGGCACTTGTGCGATGAACATTTTTTGTTCGATGTCTTCTTTATCTGTTTGGGTTTGGGTGCTGATAACGACTTCACTTTTTTTGTTCGCTACTTCTCGTTTTAAAATCAACAGATTTTCTTGCAATTCACGTATAACTTTTTTATAAGTCTGGATTTGACTCATGAATTCATTTTCCATTGTTATTGCTTCATCATAGAAGAGTTCGTATTTTTTATTGATTTTTACAATTGTCTCTTCTTTTTGTTTACCTTCGATTCGTAGCTCTTCAATAAGTTTCGAGTAAAACTCATCCACACTATTATCCTTGGCGATGTCGGAATTTTTACACTCCTTACAGACGAGTTTGTTGTTATTTTTGAATGTTTTTGGAGCAATTCTATCGTAACAGCTAATGTGGAACACTCCATGACACTTAACACATATATAGTATCCACTTTTCGGCTTTTTATTACAACACATAAACACAAAATCGTTGTTTATTAGGGAGCTCTCACTCACGCGCTTACTACCCGACATCTTCATGCATAATTCCAGGGAAATTTCGCAAATATCATGATATGAATATGTTTTCAATAAAATTCCATTTTTATTAACCTATCCCTAGACATTTTTCAATACTACCTAAAGATGTTCCCATAATGCCCTATACATGTCCCAGAAGACCTTATAGGGATGTTCTAAGACGTTATTAGGATGTAGAGAACGGTAACAGGAGGATGAGCTTGGGACGTAGTCAGGCTCGCCCTCGACGTCCTGAGGACATCATTGTGAATGCCTCAGAAGGGCCTCAAAAGGTATTTGTGCTATCTGGGATTAGTGTTCTTACCTATTCGGGTTTGAAATTTGTAAAGGTAGAGGTACATGGTCATGTTAATCCTTGCCCACTAACCTGTTCAGATCGGCTACATCTTTGGCGTCTGTCAACTTACTCCTCCAAACCATAATGCCCAACATCATTCCAAATTTGGAATACTGTGTCCATTCATCTTTCAGGGTGCGCATGGGGTATATTTCGTCCACTGCGCAGCCGTATGCTTCCAGCGCTGTCGACAAAGTATCGTGGTATATGCGCAAGAGGTGTTCGAGGCTGCGCAGCACATCTTTGGAAGCGCAGCTATAGAAACAGTAGGATAAATCTTGTACAGGGCTGCCTCTTCTCGCCGTTTGAAAGTCGATTATCTTCATCTCAGAGATTTCCTGAGATTCCTGTTAGAAATGTCAGATTGCTTTTGATTCGTGCTATTTTATCACTTATAATTACTTATAATTACATGAGAGTTTCAATTTTTCTACGAGCGTGCGGAAAAGTGATGTTCCTGCATGGTTTCTCGTTTTGAAAGTTATACCTTTCCATACAATTTTACTTTTCCTCATTAGTTTTACTTTTCCGCATTATTTTCACTTTTCCGCAAGATTTCGAAGGAAATACCAGGAGACATGTGGTGATAAATGTTGGCACCAGAACGTACCCATAGCAATAGTTGCTATATGAACTGACAGTAGTGGCAGTCAACAAATAAGCATTTCAGACCGATTTACGTTTTTCCATTCACTACACTATTAATTCTCAGCAACAAACAGATCAAGGCATTTCTGTAGTGAGACAAAAAAAATATATTTCATTATTTTTCAGTGCATGAAATTATCGTGTGGAAAGGTTACTTTACCGCACTGGTGCTGAACAGTTACTTTTTGAGAATGAGGATATTTAGGACTAACTGAATGATCAATGTAACTATTCAGTCTTATGTGTGATTTTGTAGTATCATTATAAAACATTGTTCATGAAAAACCTTTTTTTCTTCATGAATAATATAAACAAAAACACTCGTAGCAAAAACTTTGTACCTAACTCTTGCGTAAAATGTCTTTTTCGTCCTTGAGGACTTGCCCGAACTCTGAGATGTGACCTTCAGCTTATTTTATTATTTCATTCAAAAATCGCCAAAACCATTAAAAAGATCACTAAAATGTTCCATCCTAATGTTGAAGTCGTCTTTCCATACAATTAATAGTTTTCTAGATATTCGAGAAATACAAAAATAAAAAACTTCAGTTTTTCTTCAATAACTCAGGAATGACTGAAGCTAGTTAAGATATCTCGACGGATTCTCAATCACAATTGTATCTGCTGAAACTTTCGTAATTCAACCTCCTTTTTATCTTATAGTTACCGAGGTCTCAATGTTGAGGATCGAATTTGGGACACGATATAAAAAAATATCCGAGAAAACGAAACAGTCTGACTCCAATTGGAATGTTTTTCTGGAAACGCTATAATATGATTTCAAATAGGTACTATCCACCCTGAGAGTCTCCACTACCTTTTAGGTGTGATTGTGACAATAATAAAGTACTTGGAAAATACAGGACACAACTCATTCGTTACTCACGCTATATTTGAACATAAAATTACTGCTCCAACAATCTCCATGGAGAAGCACAGGACAACACCCTGTATATTCTGCGCACTCATCGAACACTTCCACCAGTCCATCGAAATACCTCTCGAGCTTCTCTTTAATCTTCCCTCTCAATTCCGGCCCCACTCCATCCAAAAATCCTGTAAAACACTCCTTGATCATCTCCGGAAAGAACACAGCCTTCGTGATATTCATCCAGCCATTAACCAGATGCTTCGTCATCTTCTCGAACTCAGCCTCAGAGTTTTCATGACGATAGGCGAAAGAAATCGCGTGAAATTCCGCGAAGGCCTTGAACACTGCCTCCATGTGAGTCAGGTCGAAAGGCTCGGTTCTCTCGTATATCGTGAAACCTCGTGCCTTGAGGTTCTCCAGCACCAGCTTCTCCTTTTCTATTTCCCTAGCTACACCGTAGCACCTGGGGATGCCTCGGAACGGTTTAACTAGCGGATGGCTTGCCTGGAACGCGCTCAAGATCGGCCAGCAAGTCTGGTAGAAACGAATCTCGTTGGCGAAAGCGGTTCGCATCATGCGCATGGAATTGGTGCCGCCTGTGGGCAAAGCCTGCTTGATAACCAGGTGATGCTGCTCTCCCGTTGATTTGTGGATGAGGTTGACAAAAAGGAGCTCGCTCACGAATCCCATACCTTTGCTGTTACCCTCGCCTAGGCTTATGTGGTAATCGGTGATTTTTTGGCCTAGCGAGGTTTCCAGAACATCACTGATTTCTCGCGGTAAGGTAGACATTTTTTTTGCAGGTCTTGTCCGATTATATTGGATGTTTAGATATGACTATTCAGAACCTGTCTCGGTGTGTTTGATTACCTATTATATAAAGTTTCGCAATGATGAAGGTTCAAGGTGCAAAATAAATTATATTCTAAATGGAGCCAGTAGCGTAACTCACACATCTACAATTCTTATAATCACCACTTTTATTGCACAAGAAACAAAGAGAAAGACGACAGAATGGATGAATTTGATGCGAATATACAGGGTGTTCCTGGATGATATCTGATTATTTAAGGGTGAGGTTATTCATTGAGAATCAATCATAGTTTATTGTTTGCTTTATAGAATCGGAAATAGATTCTAAACGAAGCCAGTAACGTGACTCAGGCACATCTACCACTCTCATTATTTCACAAGAAATGAAGAGAAAGACACAACGAATGAATTTGATCTGAATATACAGGGTATTCCTAGATGATATCGGATTATTTAGGGGTGTTTTCCTTCCGTTCTTGGATGAATGACAAATTGATATTCATCATACAGGACGTGCAAAGAAATTCTCAATTGAGAAAACCTAATCACGAATCTGCGATCAAATGTCTATGAAAATAAGAAGTTTCCATCGTTTAAGTTTAAACACCTTGATTCATGAACATAAAAAATCGATAGGTAATACAGGGTGGCATTGAAATAATAAGTGCAAATATTTCAAACACTAGAAAGCTCGACGTGTACTATCGAATGGCACTAATGAAAAAAAAAAAATTGGTAACAGAATGAAATTTGAGGTAAAACCCCTTTTTCCACCCAAATTTATACACTGTAGCAAATTTGACGTCACCTCTGTTCAAATGTCAATGCGGTAGGCACAATCACGCGGAGTTCAATCATTTAAATTGTTTCAAAGTGGCGTACCTGATTTTATTTTCTCGTATTTTGTTCAATTAATTAAAACAATTAGAAAGAATCTGATATCATGGGAATATTCCTCAGACTGTATCATATTTTATTTATTCTACACGTGTAACAAACACATTTTATATAGATGCTCATCGAATGAATATCCACTCTGCTGGTCCTTTAAATACAATGTGTAAAACATACAATGGTATATCTCATTCTTGTGATATTTTCTCGTTAAGTTTGAATAGATTTAGATCTAGAATATATGATGAACTGTGATATGTTTTTTAAGTGACTACATATAAGTCTATTTTACTATACTTACTATACTTCCTACTCTGTAACTGGGGCAACCTGTTGAGTTTGTAAATTGAAATAAAAAAGAAATAAAAAAATTAATATTAATGTGCTGAAGATTGGAAATCATACAGAATAAATTTTTAAGATATCTCGAATATTGAAATAGTGAAGAACATAACATTACAACTAGTACAGCCTTCCTGAGAAACAAATTTCATATGGTCACACTAGAGGCTCGTCGAGAGCAATCCGACATAATATTTTTATTCGAAATTATGAATGACTTAATCGACTCCCCTGAAATTTTATCAAATATATATCTCAATGTTCCAACTCGTTCTCTGAGGAATACTCGTCTCTTCTCTGAAACGTTTTGCAGAACAAACTTAGGAAAAAACTTCCCCTACACAGAATGGTGACACTTTACAATGATAAGTTCGATGATATTGAGTTAATCAATCATTCACTACTTGTATCCAAATCGAAAATAAGAGAGAAATACTTAATTTCATAGCTAACATCAAATGTTTCTTGAAGTAGTGTTAGGTTAAGCGAAAATTGTAATCTGTATAATTTTTTTTCTGTACGCTAAATTGTATCCGTGGATAACACTTTGGGTTATGCCTGTTGTTATCCTATATGACTTCAATAAATAAATAAATGAATATGTGCACTAATTTCGAAAACACCTTGTATATGAAGAAATACATTGAAAATTCGCATTCTCTATATAATAAGAATATAAGTTCTTCCTTGGTTCATTCAACAGAAAACAACTACTTTCCTGGCTACATGCCACGTTGAACATTGAATTATATCTGTTGAACATCCAAAAAGAGAGCAAGAAAAATGAAAATCCTCTGAATTTGAGAATTGACCTTCTCTCTCAAATCGGACAAAACAATGAGATGTACAGTCGCATTCAGAAAAAAAGCATACAATTATATTACAGAGAGAAATTAACGTCATCCTATTCTGCATAAAACGGGTTATCGGGACTGATTGTTCACCAAATGTTGATAGTAAAGTTGTCATAAGGCGTTTTCGGAAACTTACTCTGGGTCGCTAACTCCATCCAGAGAGGTCACGTGACGGATTACTGCAATCTGACTCGGATCACCTACCCAGATAGTATAGTTCACGAACGTATTAGGTTACGGGTTATGGACCTGAGTTGCAAGGACCTAAATCTTTTGAAATAAAAACACAGTACTGAGAACACCACTTCGAATTTGAAAACCAAAGAAATGCAGAACGAGGAAATCCTAGGTAGATGCGAAATATGTGGATTCTCAAGAATGTCTCGAATATAGTGCTTCCCTCTAAGCGAAAATGACACTGGAAATCTGTAAAATCATTTTTTTTATGATGAATTTGTGACACAATTATGTAAACTGTTCATTTTACTTGTAGTGGAGTAGTGTAAAATCACATCTCCATAATTCTCAATACAAACACGTCTTCGTTTAGGACAGTATTTATTTATTACACCAGAAGACAACATCAAATGTGATATTTCCTCCTCCGTCTAATCATCATCACCATCAAAACAATTGTCGAAGGTTAATGCTGTTAGTGTTTGGAAGATTGCACTTTTCCTTCATATTATTTTTTTCAGCTCGAACAATACACAAATAAAATCACAGTTTAATGTTGATGGTTTGATCAAATAAGGCAAACAAAACCAAATAACCAAATTTTCTCATTTGGTAATGCGCATGCGGTGTCTTTGTAGACTCTCATGAACCCTGCTTTCCAGTAGGGTTACTGTAGACAAACCCGAGTTAATGATCGAGTAGCCAACACTGAGCTCTACGAACACGGGTAGGCAACTCGGGTTAGGTTAACGAACGTGCAGGTTGACGATCGAGTCAACCAATATCAACCCGAGTAGGTTTTCGAAAAGGCCTATAGGTTCTCGAAAACACAAAGCATTGGCTGAGCCAGTTTTACACAACTAGAACTAGGATCTCGAAATCCTCTTAAATACTTGTACGCTTAAATACTTGTACGATTTTTTATTGAATACAACTGTATTATGATGAAAATATAACTTACCAATATGTTCAGTATTGAAATGGAAATTGAAATGTATAGGAGAAGTATACTTGTATGAACTCTGATCTTCAGAGGTTGGAACTTGAATGAAATAATCGTATCAGAGATATGGGAATTATATCTCTCACAAACAGGTTATGACTTCATTCGAATCAACTCATTTCGGATGTCTAATCCTCCTCAGTAACCTGAAGTCCAGTTATTCTTTCAGCCATTCTCCATGATATACACAATTTTCATCTCACTATAATATTACTAAAATTATAACGAACTGACATCTGCGAATTATTATTTGTTGACATACTCCTGTAATCTGGGTGCATTTGTTTTTGAATGTATGACAAATTGATTCTACATGGAAAATCGATGATAGTTGATAGTTAGCTCTATAGAATCGGAAATAGACTCTAAATGGAGCCATTTCAAAGAACAATTTTATTTCCATATTTTCTTCAAAATTTCGGAATCCTTGGAAAGTACCTACTGCTCTGAAATTGGTAGAGCAATTCACTATACTTAATAAGCATGGATAACTTGTCGTACCAATTCAATCCATATACAGGGAGTTAGATATTTCGCATTCTCTCAAAAATTCCAGTGTGTGAATTATTATATTTATAAAACACAATATCACACCAAATGTTCAGATTCTCCATTTGACTGAAACAAACCTACTATGAATGACTATTGAAACAAGAAATACTCAAAATTATATGATTGGCATCACAGCTTTCTATAGACTTCCTTCAATAAACTTCCAGACATATGCAAGTAACCTAGAATAATATTTCTCAAATATTAACAAAAAAATATGGAATTAGCCATGGGTGATAAAATAAGCATTAATTTATCAGATAACACTTCACACGATGTTAACCAATACCCGAGCCAATACCCCAACACATTGAACGGCAATGGCTTTATATTATCATATATAAATAAACCAACAAGAGTAACACGGTAATCAGAAACAGCTATCGATTATATTTTTGTAAGCAGAATGAATGATAAGATTTTGATAGACCTGATGATGATTCAGACATTACAAAGCATTTTTCTATACTAGCTTACGTGACTATTTCTTTCAATAGAAATCTGTCAAAACGAAATAAATGAAAGAAACTGAACTCTTCATTAGAGAATGAGGACTTGCAAAATATATTTCAATTGAATCAACCACAACTATGCCATGATTAATTCATTGAAGAATTGCAAAGATACATTTCTGAATGCACAGAAAAAATTCCATGTAGAAACACTCTAAGTCGTAGATTGAAACCATGGATAACCGTGGGCTAATTAATTCTATCAAGACAGCAGACAACCTGAAACCATCAGTGGAAATTATCTACAGTAACAATCATTTTTAAAACAGCAGACTTGAATTGAGAATTGAATAATTTCCGACCCATATCTGGGCTCAAGTTTCGTTTAGCTGAAATCAGTTATGGGAAAACTGTTGCCATGGCGAAGATCGTCATGGTAACGAAAACAAAAATCATATTCCTGTGGTGAGGAAATGCGTGGTTGCCAAATTGTATCGGGTTAAGTATAGCTGAATTCAGGTATGGAAAAATGGAATATTCATTACGAGGTACCGCGCAGGATATAGGAACAGTCTTCAAACATACACGAACGATGCCCTGCTACCAAATCAGAAAGATGTTGGGAAATAATAGTTTTTTAAGAAAAAGGTTGATTTGAGTCGAGTTAGGTTAGATTGTTTGGAAAAAGTAGTGTCCTTTTTTATGCAGTCTTCAAACACACACGAACGATGCCTTATTGCTACCAAATCTGATCGATGTGGCATAATATATTTTTTTTAGGAAGGTTTATTTAAACCGAGTTAGGTTAGTTTGTTTAGGAAAAGTAGTATCCTTCCTAATGCGCTATTTGTTCTGCACTATTTTGTCGCTCGCTATTTTGTCTAGCTCTGTTCAATAACAGAGCCTATTTTTTCTGGCGTTATTTCCATATATGATTGTCAGAGAAGTTGGAATCTGGGAATAAATCAACGACGAACAGTCTTCAAGGAATTGATAAGAAGGGTATTCATTCGAATCAAGTTATTGTTTGAATACTAGCAAGAACTGTTGTAAAACTAAAGTTGAGGGTCGAAGATTTCGCTGATTTTTCCATTTATTGATTAAGAAATGTCACCAGAGTGTCAGTTCGATATGTCTTCGTTCGGCGAACTTTCTCTTTCGAGAAATCAGAAAGAGTTATAAATTTGCTCTGAGTCAAGGTTTGGTGCCAGCAAAACCTTATTGCAAGTCCAAATTTAAGGGACACAAATATACGGAAATATGATTTTTGTTCACTCATTACCATGGCAATAGTTTTTCCATAACTGATTTCAGCCAAACTTAACCTGATACAACTTGGCAACCACGCATTTCCTCACCACGAGAATTGGGTTTTTGTTTACTCCCTACCATGACGATCGTTGCCATGGCAACAGTTTTTTCATAACTGATTTCAGCTATACTACACCCGATACAACTTGGCAACCATTCATTTCCTCACCACGGGATTTTGTTTTCTGTTTACCTGTAACCATGACAATGATTGCCATAGCAACAAATTTTCCATAACTGATTTCAGCTAAACGAAACTTGAACCGCATCATGTGATAACGCATAGGCAATACGGATTCCTATAGAAATCTGTTACTGAAAATGCCATCTCAGATTTCAAGAAAATCTCTATAGAATGTATGGATGAATCTTCTAAATGCCTTGGCGTTTTCTTAGACTTTATGGCATACGAGGAATAGCATTGAGTTTACTGAAAAACTATATATCAGTCAGACTACAAAAATTGGGACAAAAATTTGTTCTGGTCAGTATATCACTGTTGGTGAGCCGCAGGGTATAGAATTGGGTCCGATATTGTTTCTTGTCTATATTAACAGTGTATATCTCGAATAAATGGCTTTGACGGGCATTCCGACATTGAGCCGTTCCGTTTCCGTAGTAAATCCTGATGAGTTGCCTATTCACAGAACTTGATTAACCATTGATTGTCGCATTATCACATGTCGCCAATGAATCTCCTGTAAATTTTAAAATGTCGTCACAATTGCCGCCAGTCGCCGAATTCAATTTAATGTCACACTCCACCAAAAAAATAGATGTAGATGCAATGAATCGCCACACCTGGCATCACTGAGACCCTGACCGTCTTCCGTATGCCCTCTTATTATTGTTCTTAATTGATCGTGTCCCTAGCCGGTGGAAATCGGCTCCGCTCTGCGTCGCCACGGCTCGAGTGTCGATGCATTGCAGGTCGAAAGCAATGATTTTTCGCTCTATATACATTTCTATTGATCAGCGTAATTGCTTATCCTGAAATATCTAGAAGTGGTCAGTGTCAGACTTTGGTAGGTATTGATCGAAGCCGAGGTAAAATCTGGTCAATCTTCAAATAATTCTCATATCGAATTGATGAACAGCCACTGAATGATTAT